>JADRCD010221295.1:0-17500 GCA_019843815.1 Montemys delectorum
TCCTCACCTTGCCAGGTGCTGTTTGGCACAATCCATGCAAGGAAAAGGGAGGCAGAATCCCTGCTCTGTGTGTTCTAGGAATGTGCCAACGCTTATCCCTCCTCACTATCTGTATCTGGGGGAGCAGGGACAGGGACCCTGACTGTGACGAGGGACTTGCCCCCCTGGGGATGAGCAGCAAGCAGGAGATCCTGACCCAGGACGTAAAAGACCTGCCCATCCTTGAAGCCTAGAGCCAGTACAGGATCAGGCCCTGCACACTGGGGAAAAGCTCTGTGCTGGGAGGTCTTGGGACAGAGGGTCTTTATTTACACTCAGTAAATAAAGGTGCTTTCCTTGCCGATAGGAAGGCTTTGAGTTTGATCCCCTGAACCCGGGCTTGTAAACATGGAAGAGGTAGAGACAGAAGAATCCTAAGCTAGCCATTCTAATTAGTGAGCTCCAGTGAGAAGCCCTGACTCTGAGAAGTCACAGCATTCTGTGACTACTGAGGTCGTCTCTAGTTCACAGTCCTGTGCGCCCAGCTTCCCATCTCCACCCATGCATCCATATGCATTAAAAAACAAAACAAAACAAAAAGCTCTAAACCAGAGTCTCTCTAGTCCTCAACTTGCAAGGCACTATTTAGCACAGGAAGTTGCTATTAAGCATTTTTCTTTGAGACTCCCTACCTCCCAGCAAACTCAAGAAGCCCAAAGCTAAGGGGTCTGTGGTGGAGGGAGCCAGGTGTCCCAGTGGGCTTGACTTCCGCAGGGGAGAAACGATGCCATGCCTGGCCTCCTTTGATCTCAGTGTCTTCCCATTTTATACCTCAGCAACTGGCGGAGCCAGATCCTCACCTGTCCAATCTACTTGGGAGCCAGAGAGAATATTGTTCCCACAGAAAATACAGCATGAACAGGGACTGTCACAAGCAAGCCATCTACTTACAACACTATCCTGTGACTATGAGGTTTAAGAAGGGTTGGAGAGATGGCTCAGCAGTTAAGAGCTCTTGAGACTGCTCTTCCGAAGAAGGTCCTGAGTTCAAATCCCAGCAACCACATGGTGGCTCACAACCTTCCGTAATGAGGTCTGATGCCCTCTTCTGGGGTGTCTGAAGACAGCTACAGGGTACATACATATAATAAAATAAATAAATCTTAAAGAAAGAGAAGAAGAGAAAGTGGAGGCAGGGCTGGGCAGGAAAGACCACCCACTCTGAAGAGGGAGGGACGCCACCTTGGCTCTACCCCTCAAAAAATATTTTTGTTTACATTGTTTTGTTTTGTTTTGTTTTTAAGATTTACTTATTATATGTAAGTACACTGTAGCTGTCCTCAGACACACCAGAAGACGGCATCAGATCTCAGTATGGATGGCTGTGAGCCAACATGTGGTTGTTGGGATTTGAACTCAGGACCTCTGGAAGAGCAGTCAGTGCTCTTAACCACTGAGGCATCTCTCCAGCCCTGTTTATTGAAGTTTCTACTAAGTTTTCAACCAACCAATCAGCCATCAAGTCTCCAGCACTTGTGTGAGGGACAGCCCACCACTCCAATACCCACCTAACTTGCCTTCCAGAGGGGAATGTAGCGGTCTAGGACCCTAGATTACTGTGTCCCTGTCCACCCTCACCCCTCCCTGTGTCTGTGACTTCCCTCACTCTTTTCCTCCTCCTCCTGTCAGACCTCCCAGCTACTCCATCCCAATCACGCCCCCGCCCCCTTGAATCCTACTCTGAAGCCCTTGCCTATCATTTTGTTTTTCTCACTATCATCCCCATTTCTCAGATGAAGAGACTGAAGGGTGTCAAAAGTTCTCTAACCCTGAGTTTTGCTGTCCTGAGGCTTCTTCCATACAGACTCACTGTGGGGCTCATGGGCTTCCTATCCTGCAGTGGCTCTGAACAGCCATCGGATCAGCTACAATCCAGGACTGTACATCTACTGTCTTCTGTATAGAAGGGTTGATTCAAGCTTATCATAGAAGGCCCTGTTTTAGACCCATATAACTCCACGGAGAAGCCTGTGTAGGTGTCACTACAAACCTGAGTTGGGCCGTACCTACAAAGTCATTAGCAGTGTTGGTGATACTTGGAAAAGGTGTCCCTTTGGGGGTCTGTTCAGATCGTACTAAGTGTTCATGCTTGCACTTCACACACACACACACACATATATACACACACACACGAACACACACACACATACACACACATGCTCTCGCACACTCCCCCTCCTTCATCTGCATGAGAGGCCAGAAGAGGGTGTAGGAGTCTTTGGAACTGGAGTTACAGCTGGATGGGTGTAAGCCACCTTTTAAGTGCTGGGATTCGAATTCACATTCCCTTTTAGAACAGTTAGTTCTTTTAGCCTCTGGGCCATCTGCCCATCCCCTCACCCCTTTTTTTTTTTTTTTTAATTTATTATTATACATGAGTATACTGTAGCTGTCTTCAGACACACCAGAAGAGGGCGTCAGATCTCGTTACCCGTGGTTGTAAGCCACCATGTGGTCGCTGGGATTTGAACTCAGGACTTTGGACCTTTCCTGCTGAGTCATCTTGCCAGCCCCCTACCCTTTATTTTTATTTTATGTGTATAGGTGTTTCCCTACAAGTATGCCTGTGTATCGAGCACACTGTGAGTGCACTCAGCGCTGTGGAGGAGGCCAAGAGAGGACATTGGATCCCCTGGGACTGATGTCACAGGCAGTTGTAAGCTGCCATGTGGGTGCTGGGAATTGAACCCAAGTCCTCTGGAAGAGCAACCACCAGTGCGTGTAACTGCTGAGCCATCTCTCCAGCTCCTCTGGTACCTTTTTTGAGATGTATGTATTGTATACCCACGGTATGGCTGGGCTTTGTGCAGGTCATCTCTCCTCTTGTAAGGCAATTGAGATCACATCACATACAAGTGGGTTTTTTCTCTTCCGGCTGGGGTGAGATTTGCTTGTATTAGGCAAGTATTCAACCACTGGGTTGCATCCTCAGTCTCGGAAGTAGATTTATTTATTCATCCACCACCCGTGAAAAGTCTTTGAAGGTAAGCGAGTGGCCCCCACCTGCCTTACCCCTAAAGTCTACATCTTCCTGAGAACATACTATAAATTAGGCACCAAGCTAACTGCTTTCTGTGCATATTTCATCCACAGGTTCTGAAGGACACTTGCCCAAGTTGACAAAGCAAGCCAACCAAGCTCTCAGCCCAGCTTTTTCTGAGGCATTCCCACAACTGTACATGCCTATCCTTAACCCAATAGCTAGTAGCTGGGGATGTCCAGATGGAGGAATGTAGGCGTGAGTCTCCAATAAAGATGTTCCACTCAAACTTTGCCAAATGTCAACCCCTCTAGGACCTAAGTCTTTTACCCATATCACAAAGGATGGGAGTTAGGGTGTTTGCCAGCTTGTCTACCGAAATCCCAATGTGGTGCAGAAGAAGGGAAGAGTTTAAAAGCCATTTGTGGACTCAGGCTTTTGGGGTCTCAACCATCATATTGACCACTGGTCTGTGTCACCTCTGTCACCCCTACCTCATGACAACAGACAATAAGAGAGCGATAAAACCAAAAGAAAATGTCACACAGGACAGTCCTTGTCTTCCACGTGACCTGGGCTTACTCCTTTAAAATCAGTCTGGTGGCTCACTCTGGTCCTGGTCTAGAAAAACAGGAGAAAAGAATATGCCCCAGGGGTTGGGGCTGGGGGAGGAACTCAAAACAGAACCGCTCTAGAGACAGACTAGCCAGTCCCCCAGAGCCACGCACACAGTTACGCACATGTGTAAATAAGCACAGACACAGTTCTACACCCCACCAGGAACTGGGAGTTGAGCGTGAGCGAGTGTGTGTGTGTGTGTGTGTGTGTGTGTGTGTAAGGGGGAAGGGAGACCAGAAGGTCTGATGACTATCATGCTCCTGACAGCATGTATCCCTGTACAGTCACGGGTCAACTATCTGTCCGGTAGGAATAGGACAGAGTGCTCACAGAGACCAAACTGTTTCCTGGGTTCCCAGGTCAGGAAGGAGTAACTGAAGGAAAGGCCTAGAGAGGTGGAGGAGGGCAGAGTCCTGTGCCATGGGGGGTAGGGATGGGATTGGGGGTGGGGGTGGGATGCCCTGGGCAGTGAGAAGCCAGTCTGGCCTGTAATTGTTCTGCCTAAGGCCTGCAGGCTAGGGTGGAGTAGAAAAGGGGAAACCTACTGCAGGTGATGGGGTGGGACTTATTTCAGACAGGGCCCCAGAGGATAAAGCGGGGTGCTGGCTGGCTGTGTTCCCTGTTGAGGTCTCTGAAAACTACCCAGCCTCTCAAAGGGGTCCAAGGACCCCATCTACCAGCCCCTGCACTGTCTTCCTCTTTAGACTCCAGAGAACAACGGGGTGCTTGGCTTGTTCCTGGGGTGGGATCTGGATGAACTGCTCTTTGAACTGGTGGGACTGGTTTTGTGTCTAGCCACCTGGGCAGTCACGGGTTGCCTGCTGGGCCAAGGAGAGAGGCCTCAGGAAGGGGCCTCTCTTGTAAATCGTTAACTCCCAGAGCCTCGGCTGGGTCCCTTGGGCCCCACCCCCAGTCATGACTCTGGCTAAGAGTGCTCACCCACAGGCCAGAAGTCAGAGGTCAGAGCTAGAGGTCACAGCACCTAGGCAAGTCTTCCCCCCCCAACTCTCAGTGGGGGTAGGGATAGCCTTTCCCTCTAAATTCTGAGAGCAGTCGCTCGGTTTTGCCCTCTAGTCTTCCTGTGGCGGCCCTGACCTTTGTCTCAGAGGAACTCTGGGTGGGCCTCAAGACAACCCCTATGCAAGTCCTTAGCCCCACCAGCCCCAGATAATTATTCCAGTCCCACCTACTTAAAGGCGTGTCCAAGGCTAGATAATGACTGGGATGAGGAAAAGCAGCTGATAGGGCTGGGCTCTGAATGCTCTGAATTGAGATAAGCCCTAAGCATCATTCTAGTCCCAAAGAGAACAATAATGGCTGCTTTTTTTTTTTTTTTTTTAATTTTTTTGAGGCATTTAAGGAAACTTAACCTGTTTAATAGGATTTATTTGTTTATTTATTTATTCATTTATTTATTGAGACAGAGTCTGGCTGGTATGGAACTCACTATGTAGACTTCCCTAGAACTCAGAGAGCCACCTGCCTCTGCATCCAGTGTGCTGGGATTAAAGATGGTAGGTAATCTTTTAGCATGTGCCACTAGACCCAGCATAACTTATTATTTTAAGATTTGTGCCGGGTGGTGGTGGCGCACGCCTTTAATCCCAGCACTTGGGAGGCAGAGGCAGGCGGATTTCTGGAATCAAGGCCAGCCTGGTCTACAGAGTGAGTTCCAGGACAGCCAGGGCTACACAGAGAAACCCTGTCTCAAAAAAAACCCCAAACAAACAAACAAAAGATTTGTTTATATTTATGAACGAATGCCTGCATGTCTGTCTGTGTACCATGTGTGGGCCTGGGTCCTACAGAGGTCAGAAGAGGACGTCGGATCCCCTGAGTTATGGCTGGTTGTGACAGAATCCCAGGCTGTCTGCAAGAGCAGGTGTGCTTCAGTTCTGAGCCATCTCTCCGGCTCTTATTATTTATTTATGTGTGTGTCTAAATATGCCAGTGCCTGCAGAGGCCAGAAGAGGGCATCAGATCCTCTGGAGCTGGATGACAGGTGGTCAGTGCAGCCTCTTGGTGGGGGGTGTAGAAACTGAACAGGGCGCCTCTGAAGGAACAGGAAGCAAGCAACCTTAATCTCTCTCTCTATCCTCACAGAACTTGGATTTTGACCCTAGGGGGGGGGGGTCTACGTCATTTCATATTCTAAAGCTCTAGGTGAGAAGATACCATAAGCCTTTTTATTCAATAAGCCTTATTATCTCAGTAATAATGCTGTTGGGAGTTTCTGATGTGGGAATAAACAGGGGACATATCTAGGCAAAATTCCATCAACAACCCCCACCGCTTCCGGGAGGCCCTCCCATAGTGTGTCTTCAAGGGCTACCTCCATCCCCAAGAAGCCTTTTCCAGACAGGCCAATGAGGGAGGATTAATGGTGTTGCCACCCTTTTGGACAGGGAGGTGTCTTAGAAGCTAAGGAGACAGAAAGAAAGGGGGAAAAAAAGCCAACATCAACTTTTAATCGAGATTGCAGATTCAGAAAAGATTCATAACTGAAATGATTCCCTAGGGAAATATAAAAAGTTACTTACGGCATGGCTAAATTGGGCACACTTCAATCAGGGGCTGTTGAGAAGCCATTAAAATACACACAATGATCCTCATGACTCTGTCAGAAAGGCTGGCCATGACTCCAACTAGAGAGAGTGCCTGTTTCTGGGCTGCCTTGGCTCCACTCCAGAGCTAGAGAGAGAGAAAGACCCCCTACCTGACTGGCACCAAAGGACATTGCCCAGGGACCCAGAAATTCTAGCAAGAGAAAGTGAAACAGGAAATAGACCATTTCATTGTTGGAAACTGTTTTCTCTCCAATAGTGTAGTAAGAAGCTGCAGGGTGCCGGCTTTTCTGGTCAAACATTGAAGAGGGGCTGAGTTCTCCAATGCTGAGTTAATCCCAGCATTTAGGAGACTGAGACAGGCAGGTTTCTGTGTTCCAGCCAAGGTTATAGAGTGAGACCCTATCTCAAAAAACAGAACAAAGGCTGAAGCAATGGCTCAGCAGTTAAGAGCACTGGCTGCTCTTCCAGAGGTCCTGAGTTCAAATCCCAGCAACCACATGGTGGCTCACAACCACCTGTAATGGGATCTGATGCCCTCTTCTGGTGTGTCTGAAGACAGCTACAGTGTACTCACATACATGAAATAAATATTTTTTTAAATTTCTTTATTTTATTTATATGAGTACAGACATACCAGAAGAGGGCATCAGATCCTATTATAGATGGTTGTGAGCCACCATGTGGTTGCTGGGAATTGAACTTAGGACCTCTGGAAGAGTAGTCAGTGCTCTTAACTGCTGAGCCATCTCTCCAGCCCAATAAATAAATCTTAAAAAGAAAAAAAAAAAACTGATTCCCAGCACTCACATGGTAGCTCACAACTTTTTTTGTTTTGTTTTGTTTTACTTTGTTTTTCAAGATAGGATTTTTCTGTATAGCCCTGGCTGTCCTGGAACTCACTCTGTAGACCAGGCTGGCCTCGAACTCAGAAATTTGCCTGCCTCTGCCTCCCAAGTGCCTGTCGGCTCACAATTTTCTATGTGAGATTCTCTTCTGGTCTCCATGGATGGACACACATAGAGCCTTTAATTCCTGCACTCAGGAAGCAGAGGCAGAAAGATCTCTGTGAGTTTGTGGCCAGCCTGGTCTACATAACAAGTTCCAAGCCAGCAAGGACTACATTGTAAGACCCTGCCTCAAAGTAAACAACAAAAACAACCTAAAGAGGGGGTCCACTGTTCATGACCTTTTCCTATTTCTTAGGTCAGCCTAAGGAAGTGGGAAGATTACGAAAGTTATTTTTGTAAAGGCTAATTTAGGGGCTGGATGAGATGGCTTAGCTGTTAAGAGCACTGGCTTCATTTCTTCCAGAGGACCCAGGTCCAATTCTCAACACTCACATGGCAGCTCACAACTATCTGTAACTCCAGTTTCAGGAGATCTGACATCCTCACACAGACATACATGCAGGCAAAACATTAACACACATGAAATAAAAATAACTAGCTTGTTTATGTATGTATTGGGTCTAGTATATGTCTATGTATATGTCAAGTGCACACAGATGTTGTGTGTGTATACAGATACCTACAGAAGCCAGAGTGCTAGTACCGGTGAGTCCTGGCAATCGAACCTGGGTCCTCTGCAAGAACAGAAAATGCTCTTAACCACTGAACCAATCGCCACCTCTCCAGCCCCACTCCCACGTTATTGGTTTTGAAAGGCAAGGTTTCCTTATGTAGCTATTCACACAAGTTCTGCTGGCCTCTACCTCCCCAGTGCTGGGATTAAATGTGCACACCACCACACCTAGCTCCAAAATACAGTCCTGAAGCTGCACAGGCAGTCCAGGCCTGGCCATCGAGACTAGGGGGAGGGGTCATTGTCTTGGTTCCCCTCCAGGACAAACAGAATGTGATCCTTCTGGGGGAAGCTTTGAGACAGACAGCTTTTGAGACCACTCCCCTCTCACTGCTCTCCCTTTCCTGGATCTCAGGTGCTGGCTAGGGTTCCTGGGGTCTCTTCTGCAGTCGGTGGGGGTCTCTTCTGCAGTCGGTGAGTGAGTGTGGTTCTGGTCTTTACTTTCTCCACAGGACTGACAGCAGGCGTCATGTATCTCCATCTCTGCCAAGGGTCTGGCCTCCAGTTGATGCTAATGTTTCTTAGATGAGGAATGGTCCTGGTCATGGCTGATGAAATACAGCTATCTCATGTCCCAGCAGGGGATGACAAGAGAGGCCAATGGGCCAGTGACTGGTCAGGGGACTGCTGTGGTACTTGCCTGACCCTTTTCCTAAGGCCAATTGCCTCCTTCACTGCAAAATCCTCAGGAAAGGCAAGAAACCTTAGCTAGATTAGATGGTGGTGGCTACGCTGCCTTTGGGTGACCTGGACTCCACCCAGGCATGCATAGGCTGTTTTAGAACCCAGCCTCAAGCTGCCTGCTGCCTTAGCCTCCTAGGCTTACTAGGCCCATCTCCGATTACAAATATTGCCCACCTTCCAGCCACACTTCTTACTCTGGGACCTTGTATAACATGAGCTCTGGATTTTTTTTTTTTTTTTTTTTGTAATTACTTTATATGTATACCTGGTACCTGAGGAAGCTAGAAGACACATCAGATCTTTTGGAAGTTGAGTTGTAGATTGTTGTCAGCTGTAATGTGGGTGCTGGGAATCCAACCTAGAAGAGCAGCCAGTGCTCCTAACACTCTCTAGTGCAGGGCCTGAACTTTTTATTAAAGGCCTACTTTATTATTTATGTGTCTCTATGTGCAGGTGTCTGAAGAGACCAGAAGAGGGCACCAGATATTCTGGTGCTGGAGTTACTCGTGATTGTGAATTGTGTGTCTTGTTTTTAAGAAAGATTTAATTTTTTTTTTTTTGGACAGGGTTTCTCTGTGTAGTTCTGACTGTCCTGAAACTCACTCTATAGACCAGGCTGGCTTCAAACTTACAGACATCTTCTTGCCTCTGCTTTCCAAGTGCTGGAATTAAAGATGTGCACCATCATCATCCAAACAAGATTTTAATTTATTTTTTTAAAGATATATTTATTATATGTAAGTACACTGTAACTGTCTTCAGACACTCCAGAAGAGGGTCAGATCTTGTTACGGTTGGTTGTGAGCCACCATGTGGTTGCCGGGATTTGAACTCAGGACCTTTGGAAGGGCAGTTGGTGCTCTTAACCACTGAGCCATCTCTCCAGCCCCCTTAATTTTATTTTTAAATGTTTTAGTGTTGTTATGAATTCTCCAGAGAAAATGACTCCCTTATGACTTGCCCAGAGACATCGGTCTTGCTTTTGTCCTGTCCCTACCTTTGTTAGCAGATCCAGTAGTGATTTCGTTTGACTGCCTCAATGGCCTCCTTTCTAGCAATGGTGCCACTTAAAGGATGTTCTTGTCACTTTCATGGTAGACATTGTTGGGAGGTTGGCTACATTTGTCTGTCTTCTTCCCAGCACCCTTAACTCGTGTTCCGGAAGCCCACTGGCCCTTTCTGCCATGTGTCCCCTCTAGGAACCCTGCTTTTTTACGGTTCCTGGCCAAGAGTAGTATTGTTTCTCTTCCCTTCTATTAGCTAAAACAAAGTCAGGAAACTTTGCCTAAGAACTGTTTCACTGGGTTATGGTCCATAACATCATCGTGGCAGGGAGCATGGCAGCAGGCAAGCAAGCATGGTGCTGGAGCAGTAGCTGAGAGATTCAATCTTCGTCCATAAGCACAAGGCCCAACTATTTTTAATTATGTGTATATGTGTGTTTGGTCTTGGATTCCCCTCGTTGGAGGTCTAGGTGGTTGGTTATGAGCCATTTGACCCCGGGGTTAGGAATTGCAGTGCCCACAGAAGTCAGAAGAAAGCATCAGATCTCATTACACTGGAGTTAGAGGTGGCTGAACCACCATGTATGTGAGTGTAGGGAATCAAACCCAGGTCCTCAAGCAAGTGTTCTTAACCACCGAGCCATGTCTTCACCCCAAATTGTCTTAATCTCTTGTCAATGCCAATCTCAATGACAGCCTTGTTCTCTCAGGCAGTCTTATCCACCTCCAAGCCCCCTAGCCAGAGGCACCTGTTGACCTGTGTGTCCTGATATTTCCCCTTAGAAGTGCTCTCTTCCCTAGGAATAAGGACACATCTCAGCTAGAGAACTGTAATTCTGGGTACTGTCTCTGCTGGGGCCGGAATGCAGGCAGGATAGGGATGATTTAACAAAGAAATGGACTAGGTGGAATTAGGGACTTCCCAGGAGCAAGATAGTACTAAGCTGTCCCCCCTCTGCCTGCCTGTGCAAGAGGTGACTCCAGAGGGCATCCCCATCTCAGTTCTCTGCTTTAAAGGCTGCGGATTGGCGCTGTTTAATCTGCACTGCCTTCTTCCTGTCTGCCTTCTGGAACAGCTCAGTGTTCAGGTGGCCCAGCTGTCAGCTGTCTGGGCCCACTGGACCTGTCTGTGTTCACAATCTCTCTGACATCCCTAGCAAAAGAGAGCGGAGTTCTGCCAGCACCACCCCTAGCCAACAATGACCTTGGGGGAAGCAGCCAGGACACATGGAAAGGGGGCTGATCATCAGTGCTGGTGCTCCCATGCTGAACTGGCAAGATGTGTCACTAAGGCACCTCAAGTGACCCCATGACCCCATCTATTCCTTTGCCTCCACGGCTGGTAGCTTCACCAGTGCAGTGAGGTATTGGCACCAAGCCTGAGAAGGATAAGCAAGGGTGCCGGAAACCCTGCCATCTCAAGCAGTTTACTGCAAGCTAGGAGTGGGAGGTGCGGGCAGAGGGGACATTTCCGGTAATTCCAGACCCGAGAAGGCTGGGGACAGGACTGTTTGGGGAGATCACACTTTCATTATTGCAGATCTCTGGCATCCCATAGTATTCTATTACCTCCAGGTTTTGGGGGTTCAGGCTAGATTATGGCTATTTAGCAATTCCTGGGGACCCACTTACCCCCACAGTGCTGGGCAAGTACTCTAGCACCAAGTCTCTTGCCCTTGGAGACTTTTCATTGTTATTGTTTTGAGGCAGAGTCTAGCCTCATTCTAGCCCTGGCTGACCTAAAACTGACTATGTAGACCAGGCTGGCTCTCAGACTCATGCTGTGATCCTTCTGCTTCTGCCTTCCAGGTGTTGGGACTACAGGTGAATGGTCCCATATCTAGCCCCTGACTACAATTTGTCTACACTGTTGCTACTGACATCTACTAAGTAGAGATCACTGATGTGGATAAAGAATTAGGACCTAAGTCCTAAAATGTCAGTAGTGTTGAGGTTGTGAGAAAGCCTGGGAGGAGGCAATGGATATTTTTCAGTCCCTACCACCACATGCACAGGGGCTCCAGTTCATCATTTCACCAGTTCAGGCAGAGAAAGCTGCCACGCCAGCTTCAAAGCCCCGCTGTGGCCTTAGGGATGTGAATTGGCTGCCTGCTCACCTACCCACACACCAAGCTCCAGTGCCCAGGAAGAGATTCACCCATCCCAATG
The DNA here is from genome assembly GCA_019843815.1 of Montemys delectorum. Lineage (NCBI taxonomy): Eukaryota > Metazoa > Chordata > Mammalia > Rodentia > Muridae > Montemys > Montemys delectorum. Next base: position 11,643 of record JADRCD010221295.1, read on the forward strand.
CCAGGCAAACCCTGTGCTGCCTGACCCAGAGATGATTCTGGGCCTAAAGAAAAGGCTGGGTGAGCTGGAAGGTGGACACACAACTGCCCTGCCCCTCCAAGCCTATCTCTTTTTAGGTGTTACCGGAGTCTGTGGCTGGCAGGAAGCTCTGCACAGCCCCCTCCACCCGCCCCTTCTATTTAGGAGGCGGCCATGGTGGCTTAGCTCTTGTCTCCGGTTTCCTAGGGAGCTGTGGAGAAACAGCCCAGCCTCCGTGGGTCCATCTGTCAGGGAGGCTGTTCCGCCCCATCGATTGCTGTTCCCAAGGGGCTGTTGCTCCAGGGACCCAATGTGGCCGCCAGATAGGAGGGAACCACACGAAGAGGCAGGGAGGGGGGCAGCTTGGCAGCAGGAAGAGCCAAGAGGGGCTGACACTGCAGAGAGAAGGGACAAGCATGAGAAATGTAGACAGTCAGGGGCAGTGCAGCAGCAGGCTGACTGCAATGATCTCTGAAGCCAGCTGGCAACCTTAGGACTCAGTTTGGCCTTTGGACACACCAAGTTCTCACTTATAAGGACAACAATAGCTAACATTTATTGAGCAGGAACAATGTGCCTGGCATTGGGATGGGGCTTCACACACCTCCGAACTGCCGGTGCAATGCAGGTGTGCTTTATTCTCCTCTGAGTAAGAGGAGAGAAGGAATCAGAGAGGTTGCAGCTCTGTCAGTCACACACACAGGAACTGGAGCAGTCTCAGACGCTAGTCAGCTGGGCTCAGTGGCTGCGCCCAGCTCCAGACCGACAGAGCCAGGTCGAAGTGGGAGGAGGTAGTCTTGCCTGGCCAGAAGCCCTGCCCGCCCTCCCAGGGAGCCGCCTCCTCCCCTGGGCTGCGTGACATCTGCCCCGCTTCCTGGCCCCAGACAGCTGCCCAGAGCCACGTCAGCACTTCCACCAGGGAGTCTGGAAACTGGCTCTGGCCCCTGAGAAGGAAGGAGGGTTGCGGTCCCCTCCCCCTCCCGCCCCCAAGGATGACTTTTCAGAGTGACCCCACTCAGCTGAGCAGGAATGGGGGTACATGACCTTGGTCTTTCACAAGACCTAGTTACCCCTGATTAGATGGATATGTAGTGGGGACCCTTTGGCAAGGATACCAGTAGCATCCAGAGTGGATACAGCATATATTCCCACGCAGCACAGACATAGTTCCAGGGACAGCCGGACGGCCTGCAATCCTCACGACCTACTTGGGGCCGAATGGTCATTTGGTGGGGATCCCGGAGGTGGGAAAGCAGAGTTTGGAGGTGTCTCAACGGCCCAGCTCTGCAACTGGCCGGCTGGGGCCAGAGATAACCAGCACCTCCGGGAAAATCATTAGCATCTGTTTGGGCCAGCAAAGTTGGCCCGCTGGCGCCTCTGCTTACAGGAACCGGAGGCTACAGCCCAGCCCTGTGCGTGCACAAGCCCACTTGGATCTACCTCAGGTGAGGATGACATCTATTTGCCCACCTACCTTGGGAGAGGGGTGTCAGAGCCAGCAAGCAGGGGACAGTGCTTGTGTTGCTAGGGGTAGGGGGCTTCCTTTGCGAAGTAGGCGGTTCAATCCGCACTCTGGGTAATCCAGGCCGGTTCTTGGAGATGCCCGTGCTGGCGGCAGCCCAGGGAGTGTGTGGAAATGACACCGCCAGGGCGGCGGAGATTCCCCCCCTCCTGACATTGGCTGGAAAGTGGAGCAGCTCGTCAGGGACAATCAATGGCGATCGATCGCTGCGCGGCGCAGGCGGCCAGCGCGCACGCGGGGGAGGGGGGGAGGAGGGGCAGCGCGGCCAGTAGAGGTAGGGGCACCCGTGGCTGAGGTCAAAAAGCACACAGACTGCAAAAGGGCATAGTTGGGTCGCATGATATACAACTGTACAGAAAGGCATTACAAAGGTGGACTTACCATACTGGTCTCTGACACAAGTCACAACACAACAGGGTTAAATGTTTGGTCTGCATGAACACACGATGGGATCGGTCACATGCAAACGGCACCATGATATAGCGTATCACACTACCACACAACCAGATCCACCACACACAGGGCCCACGGCACCACAACGGATGCCCTGACCCTACACACTCAACCACCACTTGCCAGGATATAAAATTACACTGACTGCTCTCAACTAGACAAAAATGGGAGTTAGTAAGTCTGGCTGCCCAACAAGCCAAAAAGTCAGATGGCCATATTGTATGTCACACATCCTCAAAGACTGGGTCTATTGGCTACCACAATGGACCCAAGTGGAATACAACTGGGTCACCCATTTCTTCATAGCTCCCACCATGAATATAACTTTTCATCATGTGGCATGCCCCCCCAACTCCCCCATAACACCAGACACAGGCAAACTAATTTTCTCTAGAAGTTCCGACAGTACTACCAAGTGAAAGCTCAGTAGCAGGTAAGCCCAGGCAGGAGGTAAACTTAACACAGGGGTCCTAGGTCACTATTAATGGCTATGTGCTAGACCGCAGTTCTCAGCCCGTGGGTCAAAACCCCTTTTGGGGTTGAACTACCCTTTTATAGGAGACACCTAAGACCAGTGGAAAAGAGAGATACTCATGTTATGATTCATAACAGCAAAATTAGTTATGAAACAGCAACAAAAATTTTATTTTGGAGGTCACAACATGAAGAATTGTATTAAAAGGTCACAGCATTAGGAGGGTTGAGAACCACTAGGCTAATAAGTTATAGCTATGCAATGGCTGATTACTTAGCATCACTCTGAACTTTAAGCTTAGACTTCCTCTCTGGGAACCTGACTCACCTTAGCAGCAAACTCCTGTCATCACGGCTGGGAAACACTACTCTACTCAACTCGCACTCCTGGTTGTTTTCCCCCACATTCTTACCCCCACCTAGCTGGACGTGTCCTAGCAGCAGGGTGAGCCCAAGAAGCTATCATATCACTCTAGCGATGGGACCTTGGTGGGGAAACCACCCCCAACCTCTCACCAGATGAGGCTCAAAGACAGCTGCTGATCTTACTTCCTGTTACTTCCACAAGCTTTAGAAGACAAAGCCTTTTTCTCCAAAGTTACCTCTCCAGAGTCTCCCATATCCTCTAGGGACTGTCCTTACTTAAGCCCACTCTCTATCCCTTTACTTTATCCGAGAGAAATACAAGTACTGGGTAAAGTCCTAGAAAGCTGGGTGTGGTTGCACACAACTTTCTGGAAGCAGAGGCAGGTAAATTACTGAAACTAGCATGATTTACAGAGAGTTCCTGGATGGATAGCCAGAGCTAGACAGAGAAACCCTGTCTCCAAAAACAACAAAAAAAATCACCACAAAGATCCTCTCCATTCCAAGTGTAAAGCAGCAAAACGAGGCTGGCCATAGATCTTAGCAATATCCCTCCCCAAAGAGGGATGTTCATGGGGGCAGGACTAATAGAGCTCTTCAATCCTACAGAACATCCTATGCTATGAGCTAATGCAGGTGAGCTGGGGTGCAGCTCTAACTCGCAAAAGGCAAGCAGGCCTGGGCCCACCCAGGACTTCCAGGAATCTCTGCTAGCAAGAGAGCTCCCCCTAAAGGTTATACCTAGAGTACTCCCAACACTCCCAGTTTTACCTATGTGACAGTTTGGTTCTCAACTTTGTGACTCTCAAGTCTTCACGCACTGACGAAAGATCAGACACCTTCCTTGACTAGAGAATGTAGACTGTTTTTTGTGATCTAGGATGCAGATAGCAAGGATCTGGCTATAGTGGGTGTTACAACCACCCATTTACTAGTTTCTTTCCTTTCCCTCCCTTTCTAGAACAAGGAAATTAGTAGAGGAAGAGATCTGATCTGTAGTGACCATGCCTCACCCCCAGCCGAAGGCAACTTCTCTAACATTATGTCTTTTCCTCCAGGCTTTATATCCACCAGTCACAGGTGGTTGGCAAAACATGTGCACCTAACCCATGTGCCTACCACACTCATGGGCCCAGCTGAAGAGGTATGCAAGTCCAGGCAGTTATACCAGGTACCTGGTGCCCCAAATGCTGGCCTTGCTCAAAGGTTGCCATTAAAAAACAAACCGCCAGGCTGTGGTGGTGCACACCTTTAGTCCCAGCACTTGGGAGGTAGAGGCAGGCGGATTTCTGAGTTTGAGGCCAGCCTGGTTTACAGAGTGAGTTCCAGGACAGCCAGGGCTACACAGAGAAACCTTGTCTTGAAAAACAAAACCAAAAACAAGCAAACAAACAAAAAACCAAAAACAAACAAACTACCACCACCACCAAAAAAAAAAAAAAAAAAAAAAAAGGGCATACATACAACTATCCATAGCTACTTCTTTTGAGTCTGGCTCACAATTGGTAAGATCATTTTCCATCAAGTCTTAACCTACAGACTGTTAGAGACCAAGTTCACCTTCTATATGAGAAAATTCAAAGGACACATAAAAAATTATTTACCCTAAAATTATACAACCAAAAAGCATATGATTTCAAACCTAGATCTTATTTCTCTTTTGTAAAGGCTCAGATTTAGGTTCACACCAATATGCATAAACACTAAGGAATGTCCAAGCTTACAACCCTCTTACAGGTTTGTAACTACATGGACAGCCCCTCCTACACACACAGAAGCTGGCCTATGATCTCCCTTGTCTGTAGTCTGTCAGCCAAATTCTCCATTGCTCTGTTCTTTCCAACAGGGACAGGGCAGACAGGAAGTCTACAGACTCCCTGATCCTGACTCACCCACCAACTCGATTCTCTCTCTCCCTCCAACCCTTTAGGGATAGGAGGGAGACCTGAAGGAGAACACGGCATTCTGGGGAGCAGTCTTCTCAGGGCTGCCCTTCAGTACAGTCATGTCCTGATAGAATCAAGGCATCTTTATTAAAGGTTCATTTTTGTTAGCTATAAAATCCTTCACATGGTCAGGAGCTAAAGTAGAACTCAGGGAATCCCCTAGACTTCCCTCTGTAGACGTATACAACCAAAAGCCCGACTTCCAAGCACCAGCAGCCCCTAGATGCTGGGGGGTAGTACTGGTTGGTTCTCATAGCTCTGCCTGGATCGCAGCTACTTGGTGACTTCAGCAAATCTAAAGTTATTTGCATACCCAGATGGCCAAGCCTACAATTTCAAAGAATTCCCAATGAAGAGGCAGCTGGTTTCCGGATGGTGGCCCTGGAGGCCCACAGCTGTTGTACTGGAACACTAGAAAGCCTACGGTCCCGAATCACAAGATAGATTGAAAAAGACAGTATTTCCCAGGTCTTACCACCAGTGTCTATTCTTTTTTTCTGAACCTCCATCTTTGGGCATAAAAAAACTATGTCATGGCTGCCCAGCTGACATAGGCAAACAAGTGAGACTGGATTTTAACTCCTTGCTTTTGAAAAGGCAACAGTGGGCACCAGAAATATAAAACAATGAACACACCAAGTGGGTAAAGTTGGTATTGAAGTTGCTTATGTAATATAGAGATGATTTGATTATAGAAGCACCAGGTAAAGGATACCCAGCACTTCGGTATTTTTGGTAAGCCTAGGAACAGAACGTAAGTCACTATAACCTGTTGTTACAGTAGACCTTTCTGAGTACCTGCCTGGACTAAGCACTAACCCACCTGCTTCTAAATACACCAACAAAGCCAACCCCCAGAGAAGCCTCCTTACTCAAAACAAAAGCTCCTCTTAGGTTCTGCCCATGTATTCACTGACCTCACACCTTGTAGTTATAAAAGCTACAGGTCATCATTGCCCTCTGCTGGCTACAGAGAAACTAGCACCCACACGGAACCTTGTTTGCTATCTGTTGAACACAGAACAACAAAGCTAGTAAAAAGATGTGTTGGGCCAATTTTGTCTGTCTCCCGCCCCAAA
>JADRCD010221295.1:20000-30245 GCA_019843815.1 Montemys delectorum
ATTTACATTGACTAAGGTAAAATACAGCAACAATGAATTGGTTCAGGAATGATCTAGAATACAAGAACTTTTAGTAAGGTTATGGTGCCAAGAGAAAGGTTTTTTCTTCTTCTTTTACTTCAACAGGATCTCTTGTACCCCAGACTCTTGATCTTCAAGCCCAAATGATCAACCTACATTTCTAAGGAACTGAGGTAACCTGTGAACCACTATACTCAGGCAAAGGCTATAAGGAAAGAGAATGTGGAGAAATCTAGTATTTACCTAAGTGCACACACAACACAGGGACACAGGAACTTGCACTTGGAGTATATTCCACAGCTACAAAGGTGAAAGGTGTGGAAGTGAGAAGAGGAAGTGTATCCACAATTCAAAAGAGCCAGGACCAAAAAAACAGTACCAGTACTAAGGATCCTAGATCTAATAAGACAAAGCCAGAGTTTATCCTTTACTACAGACAAGGCCAAACCTTCCAGCCACCATTTATAGACCTGCTGTATAAAGGTTCTAGACAAAGTTAGCAGGACAATGATGCCTTTGACCATTAGCCAGTAATGCCAATATCTGAAACTATTTGTCTTTACCAAGAGATTGCTCTGAATATAACTTGACAAAATATTCTGAACTGTTAACTTAAGCCCCCCCCCAATAAAAACCCAGAAAATCCAATCCCATAACTTTCATTCTTTTGTAACCACTACTCACCAGAATAAAACAAGGTTAGTTTAAACTCTGATGTCTTTAGACATCAGAGAAACTTTGTGTGAGCCTATGTTCAGAGAATCAGCCTGAGTGACATGTTTTCTTATTGTGGGAAGGGAATCATAAAACAACTGGACCAAAAGTGCTACATCCTCAAACTGCACTTCTCAGTCTAAAGTTGTGACCATCTAAACTTGCACATCAACCTGACAGCTTTTATTTAGCACAAAAATACTTAGGCACTCTTGTAAAAAAAAAAAAAAAAAAAAAAAAAAAGAAACAACCCAAAGTATAACTTAAAAAACTGTTAATAAGCTAGTAGTTCTCGGAGATGAGAGTCAACTAAGAATGAGCAAATGAGAGCTGTGCAATGGAACCCAAGGTAAGTAGAAGAATTAATAAAGTAAAAACAGGGAAGTTCAAGCCAGGCAGTGGTGGCGCACGCCTTTGATCCCAGCACTTGGGAGGCAGAGGCAGGTTGATTTCTGAGTTCAAGGCAAGCCAGGTCTACAGAGTGAGTTCTGGGACAGCCAGGAGGACTACAAAGAGAAAAAGGGAAGTTCAGCAGGGATATAGTCAATAGCAGAATACCTGATTACCATCTTCCAGGACTGAGGACCACATAAACAGACAAACATACAACACCCAAAGCAAACTTCCATCTGCCTATAACATCTGCCTAATACATGGTAATTTCTGGTTAGAGTTCAATTCTGAATTTCTCTTTCACAACTGGTTAAAGCCATTACCTGCAGGGCCAAAGAGATGCTAATATAGTATTCCTGAAATTCCTGTAAGCAGCCAGCTGCTAATTAAGAGACTTTTAGCTGACAGTTGAGATGGAGGAACATTGACACTGAGAGATGAGACAGATGAACAAGTTTAAAACCAAAAGCAGTGGTTATTTATTCCTCAATTTTTGTGCAAGAGTGTAAAGATGCATTTCAAAGATCCTGATGACTAGAGAGCATTGGCCATGGCCTTCAAGCTGGCCTGGCTTACATTTAGGTTAGGAAAAGGGACGAGGGGTGGTAACTTGCCTAGTTCACACGAATGTTTCTGGATTAACAGTTGTTTACAAATTTCAAACTACATTTTACTAGAGTCAAGGGAAGACTTCAAAAAGCCACATACAGTACAATTTAAAACCAATGGACATCCCGAAATGTTAGTGCAAAGTAATAACGTAGACTCTCCAATACAAGATTGTGCTCATGTTTCCCAGGTTTGGTCAGTTACTCTTTATAATTACAATCAATTAGTTTATCAAACAGCAACACCTTTGTGTTCTATGTCCTGTGTACCAAGAGACTGTCACAAGGTTTTGGTGAAATGCTGCTCAGTTTCATTAACAAAGCAAATTTATTTAGTTTAACAGTCATGTTCCTGGAATGGTGCACATGTAAGTTTCATGAAAATGCCTTTAAGCTTATGCCTCTATCTTGTTTAATAAAATTACTCATATCTTTTTTTAGTATGTAAACTGGAATTGTTTCATGATTTTGAAATGCAACATATATAGATGAAAACATTTCAGGAGTGAGGAAAAATCCACCACTAATCTTAGCTAGACCAAGTTTTTAAATCAAAAAGCCTATTCACACAAAATTATATGTAATGACTGTAGTAATCAGTTTATTACACAGATTAATCATTCTTGAACGTACAAGCTCCAGAGGAGCAACTGGGTCTTTAAATATACACAAGTATTTCCATCAAATAAATTTTCACCCTTACATCGAAATAGGCCTAAAGCAGTTAAAAACATAAGAAAAATAAGAGCTATTAGCTATGTATTAACTGAGAAACCACATACAAACCAAAGATTATGGAAAGGGCTGAAAGGAGGAAGGCTGAAAGGGCAGCGAGATGTGAAAGTGTTGGGAACAAAGCCCATCGCACTTTATGTACTACCAGCTCCAGTCCATTGAAATGTTGATCAGTTAAACTTAGACCTTAAAACACAGCATGTAGTTTAATCTGCTTGGTCATAACTTTCACCTAAGTTGTAGGTTCTTCAGGATGAAATGAATACAGAAACAGCTTCATGTTCTTCACCTTGCTTTTTATGACTGAGATTAGATGGATTCCACTTACGGACAATCTCCTATGGGTCACTGGAGCTTCTCCCTCCCATTCAAGCACACACTGTGTACCCACTACCCCTCACATCTTGCCATTATCCAAAGTTAAGTCAGTAAGGAAAGCTTTTAGTCTCACACCTAGGTTACGCCCGGAGAACTGGCTTCTCACACACACACTTCTCTGCTAGGAGGCAATGTTGGTACAGAAGTACAGTATTTCTAGTTTGTTGTTCCAAGTATGTACAACACGCAGCACTGCTGTGTCAGGTAAACATGTGCACAGGGGAAGATGAGGCGTGGGCTCATAGAAAGCAGTCAAATGGAAATCAAAAGGACTTTCTCTCTTTCAGAGTTCCCCTAGCTTTATTTGTAGAGGTTATCCAATAATTTCTTTAATTACATCGCATACTTCTGAGTCCATTCCCGAGCTATTCTGTTGTACCTGTACACACACAAAGAGAACTCGGCTTAACATAGGTAAGGAGTCAATAAGCAACATTTCATTCATTATCCCAACTAGTAACTTTAAGACAATAACTGAAAACATTCAAACAAAATTACCTTTCTCCCTCTAATTTCATTCACACACACCCCCTTTGCTCTCTAACCCCTACCCCTCCCTTTGTGCTAGGGTCTCACTTCAAAGCTATGGCTGACCATGAACTATCTAAAACTAGAATGACCTCAAAACTTGTGGCAACCCTTCTGGGTTGTTGCTATTACAGGGACGTAACACCACCTAGCTTTACCACCAATTATAAATAAGCCTGTACTCAGGATACAGTTAAGACACTGTTGTAAAATCCAAAACAATTTCCTATAAATGAAACATCCAAAGGACTCAAATTCAAGTTTAGTATTTGCTGGAATGTATATCATCCTAAGTTTTTTGGTTTTGACACAGGGTTTTTCTGTGTAACAATCCTGGCTATCCTGGAACTCAATTTGTAGACTAGGCTAGCCTTGAACTCACAGATCTACCTTCCTCTGTCTCTCCTGAATTCTGGGATTAATATATAGCCAAAGCTACCCTTAAAGCCAGTCTTTCTAGCTTTGAAGGGTTATAGGTATGTGCTAAGACATCTGATTATGTAGGAATTTTATGACTATGTAATTTAATATTATATGGTTCTTAAAATCATGTAACAGTGATTTAAACAGTATAATGAGCTAAGAGTGGAGACTGAAGCATGAGATTCCAAAAATTGTTTCAAAACACACAAAAAGAATGAAACCAGCCTATATTACAGAGACTCTTGTCTCACAAAACTACAACAGGGGAGCTAGAGGCAGCTCAGCAGGTAAGAGATTTGTTGATATTAAGGAGGGTCTCACTCAGTTCCTAGCACCTACATGACAGGTAGGTCACAAACACCTGCAACTTCAGTTCTGGAGATCGAAGTCCCTCTCATGAACTCTACGGGTACCAGGCACCCATGGAGTACACATACATAAACAGAACTCTCACCTATTCTTATACATAAAGTAAATACAAAAAACTATAAGCTCTCTTACTTCTCGCTCCCCCCCTCCCCATTCCCCTCTGCCCCCACACACATGGTCACGGTGGCCTCTACTTCTCTACTCTCTCCCTCTCTCTGCCTTTGTCTGCCACCATTACCCTCCTAACTCCTCATGCCATGAATAAACTCTATTGTATACTTAAAAACAAATGAACAAACAAAATCCAACACCTACACACAAGGAGTTGAATATAGTGGTGCACTTCTTTAGTCCTAGCACTTAGAAGACACAGGCAAGTAGGTATCTGTGAATTGAAGGTGAGCTTGATATACAGATCAAGCTGCAGCAAGCCTACATGGCTTTGTTTGTCTCTAAACAAAACAAAAAAAAAAACCAAACAAAACCTAACAAAGAAATAAAATGACATAATACCTTCCTTTGTATTAATAAAATAACTCATTTTGGCTGGGCAGTGGTGGCACACACCTTTAATCCCAGCACCTGGGAGGCAGAGGCAGGCGGATTTCTGAATTCAAGGCCAGCCTGGTCTACAGAGTAAGTTTCAGGACAGCCAGGGAAATACAGAGAAACCCTGTCTCGGGGAAAGAAAAACAAAACAAAACTAATTTTGGTAAGGTTTACCTCAATAATTTGTAAAACATTCCAGTAACAAAATAAACAGAAAAATCCTTTGTCAGTCTAGAAGAATACACCTGTAATCACAGCATTCAAGGAGTAGAGACAGGAGGATCAAGATCACCCAAAGTTACACAATGAATTAGGAGGCCAGCCTCAGCTACATGAGACCATCTCAAAACAAAAACAAACAAACAAAAAAGAAAGAGAACAGGAATGTGGGCTGGAGAGATGATTCACAGTTAAGAGCACAGGCTGCTCTTCTATAGGACCTTAGTTTAATTCCTAGCACCCACATAGCAGATCACAACTGCTATTCCAGGGGATCTGACACCCTCATACAGACGTACATGCAGGCAAAGGATTAATGTACATAAAATAATTATATATATATATATATATATATATATATATATATATATATATATATAGCGCCAGGAATGCATCAGGTTTTTCAGTATAGCCCTGGCTGTTTAGCAACTCCCTTTGTAGACCAGGCTGGCCTCAAACTCAGAGATCTGCCCGCCTCTACCTCCTGGCAATAAATTTTATTTGAAAAAAATTTTTAAAAAGATTTATTTATTATTATATCTAAGTATACTGTAGCTATCTTCAGATATACCAGAAGAGGGCATCAGATCCCATTACAGACGGTTGTGAGCCACTGTGTGGTTGCTGGGATTTGAACTCAGGACCTCTGGAAGAACACTCAGTGCTCTTAACCACTGAGCCATCCCTCAAGCCCATAAATTTTATTTTTTTAAAAAATGAATATTCTTCTGAACATTAGTGCTATGATGACTTAGGATATCTTTCTGAGAAGCATTCATAGCCACAGTTCTATATATTAGACAAAATGGTTTCTAATCAAAACAATCAGTCATATATAAGGTACTAAGCAAATAAATACTGCAGCTAAGGTTTGGGGACACATGTCTTTAACCACAATACTTGGGAGGCAGGTAGATTTATATGAGTTCTAGGTCAATCAGGTCTTTTTAAGTGAAACCCTGCCTCAACAAATATAAATAAAGGAACAGGGTCTGGAGAGATAACAAACAGAAGGCTAGTAGTTAAGAGAACCAGCTGCTCTTCTAGAGGACCCTGGTTCAAATCCCAGCTCTCACATGGTACTTCATATCTATCTAAAGCCAATTCTACGGAATCTGTGCCCCCTGCACAAATATGCAGGCAACCCACAAACACACAATATTAAAGACATTTTAAATTCAGTCAGAAACACAAGATTATTAATGGTATTCAGATATAAATAAAACAAAACTAAACTAAGAATTAGTGCTCAGTATTCCCTGCTGCTAGTGTAGCTTCATTCAACACTAACATGAACAACAAACTTGACCATCTATGACTTTTCTGTTGTTTTTGATTTGAGGCCTTTTAAGACAGCTATCATCCTGGTGTTCAAGGTAGCCTCAAATTCAAAATCCTCCTGCCTCAATACTCTGCTTATATGTATCTATGACTTTCTTTTTCTTTTCTTTGTTTTTTCTTTCCCATAGAGACAGTGTCGTTCCTGGATCTCACTCTGTACACCAGGATGGCCCTGAACTCATAGAGAACTGCCTGCCTCTGCCTCCCAAACAATGGAATTAAAGATAAAGCCGTGCACTACAACAGCCCAGCTTGTATCTATGACTTTTTTTTTTTTTTTTTTTTGAGACAGGGTTTCTCTGTATATCCCTGGCTGTCTTGGAATTCACTCTGTAGACCAGGTGGGCCTTGAACTCAGAAATCCGCCTGCCTCTGCCTCCCATATCTATGACTTTTTAATACAACAGATTTCAAGTTATCATGTGTAACTTATAATTGGGTCTTAATCTGTCCCCACTTCACAAGACCAGGGATCAAAGGTATAGGCTACCACATTTAGCTAGTCTTTTATGTTTTAACCTAAAATCTAGCTATGAGTAGTGGGAAAGGTATATATAGTGGCATGTGTCCTTTTTTTGGGTGGGAGGTGTTTAAGACAGGGTTCCTCAAAATAGCCCTGGCTGTTTCTCCTCCCTCCTGAGTGCTGGGATTAAAGGCTTGTGCCACCACCAGCATGTGCCTTTAATCCCAGCACTGAGAGGCAGAGGCAGAAGGATCTTTGAGTTTCAGGCTAGCCTGAACTACAAAAGAAATGCTGTCTCAAAACAGCAGGGTCAGAGAGATGACTTAGTGGTTAAGAGCTCTGACTGTTCTTCCAGAGGTCAATATCCAACAACCACACGGTGGCTCACAACCACAGGGCATAGGATCTAATGCCCTCTTCTGGTATGTCTGAAAACAGCTACAGCGCACTCATAAATAAACAAATAAATAAATAAATAAATAAATCTAAAAAGGGGCAAAAACCCATATTCTATACAGTTCCATCATAATCTCTGTAAGACACAAAAGCAAAAATAACTAGAACTCTTTAAGTCACTTTTGATATCATGATCATCCCTGAATAAGTTATATAGCTCTAAAATACTTAATTCTATATCAAAACTTGTTTTTAAGAGATTTGGCACCTTTATGCCAAATGGTAGTAAAGTCAATTATCTTTCCCATTAATCTACCAAACTATGTGTAAGATACATAAATGGGAACCTCATGTACAATGATTCATAAGTCCAAAACCAAACAAGACATGAAGGTATTTAAAAAAAAAAAAAAAAAGTACTGGCCAGGCAGTGGTGGCTCACGCCTTTAATCCCAGCACTTGGGAGGCAGAGGCAGGTGGATTTCTGAGTTCGAGGCCAGCCTGGTCTACAGAGTGAGTTCCAGGACAGCCAGGGCTACACAGAGAAACTCTGTCTTGGAAAAAAACAAAAAACAAAAAACAAAAAAACCAACTCCCCCCCCCACCCCCAAAAGAAAAAAAAAAAGTATTGTAAGAAAGATTTTTAGTATAAGTTACATTAACCAATTATTATCAGGACTAACAGTTCCCACCTGGAGGAGATACTCACTTGTCTCTGTCTGTTTTGTAGATCCGAGCAATCTCAGGCACTAAGGGATCATCTGGATTGGGGTCACACAACAGAGAACAGATGGACAAAAGGACTGGGGTAGTTTTTCCAAAAAAAAAAAAAAAAAGAGTGCAGGTTAGTAGAAGACCAAAGCAAAAAGCTAAAACATCAGAGGCTGGGTATGATCTTTAATGGAAGCACTCAGGAGGTAGAGGCAGGTAAAAAGGTGGATCTCTGTGAGTTCAAGGCCAGCCACAGTAGCATAGTGAGACCCTGTTTCCAAGGAAAAACAAGCAAACCACCACCAAAAACCCAACCTGAGATCCAACAATGCTAGGACTGTGTAATTGTGAGCACAGGTGGCTTAGTGATGGGAAGCTTGCAGAATGTGTGAGGTTCTGCTCTGAGTTATTAGCCAAACAAAAACAGCTCTTCTAAATTCTAGATTGAGAATAATTGTCAGAACTAGTGAACCTCAATTTTTAAAAGTCCACATTCAGAGAAAATCAGCTGTCAAATTTCCACCAGACAAGAGTAGTTGTCTGACACAATCAGTCACACAGAAACTTCTGGAATACAGGAGCCTGTCTCAAAAATGAAGTAAATTTTAACCAGGTACAGGAGCTCACACTTGTAATCCCAGAACTATAGACGCTAAGGCCAGCCTGAACTACAGAGTAAGACTGTCTTAAACAAACAAACAAAATCAAATAATGACATCATTCACTTTCTTGGTGGAAGGTGGTTTATTTACACTTTAAGGTAGGACTGCACTCTGGTATCAGGCTAACTTCAAACCTACTATACAATCAAACATAACTGAACTACTAGTCATCATTCTCCTCCCACTTCCCAAGCATTAGGATTACAGTGTATACACCACTATAGCTGTCTTCTATCTGCTCTTGAGCATCACAATCAACAACCTGGCATCTCACTAGAGATCAATTCTTCAAAGTTCAACTTTTTTTCCATTGTATCAACAAATACTATTACAAACTAAGGGAGACTGGTTCTTTTAAAAGGGAACAGGGGTTATTTAAAAAGCCAGGACTGGAAATAAGGAGTTAAGTTTAAGTACACTGGCTGCTCTGGAGCCCCCAGCACAATTCTGAGTACCCACATGCTAGCTTACCAAAACAAGTAACAGGTGATCTATCACCCTCTTCTGGCCTCGGGGGCACCTTACATACACATGATGCAAAGACACACATGCAGGCAAAACACTCACACAAAATAATTAAAAACAGGGGGGCTCGTGAGATGGCTCAGCGGGGAAGAGCACTGACTGCTCTTAAGAAGGTCATGAGTTCAAATCCCAGCAACCACATGGTGGCTCACAACCACCCGTAATGAGATCTGACGCCCTCTTCTGGTGCCTCTGAAGACAGCTACAGTGTACTTACATATAATAAATAAATAAATCTTTAAAAAAAATAATTAAAAACAGATAATCTTAAAAAGATAAACCAACAGAGAAAAGTAACAAAAAGTAGTTACCTTTTCCCCTTTGAGACAGGGTCTCACTATACAGCCCTGGCACTCAGAGACCTGCTTGCCTCTGCATCCCCAGTACTGGTGGTATTAAAGTGTGCTTCTCCACACCCTGGACAAAAATCAGTTATTTCACCTTGATATCAACCATTCCATTACCTTTTGAAATAGTTAGTGCTGGAGACCACTGTGACCGTAGAATATCAAGACAAATGCTGCCATTACTGTTAATATTTGGATGATAAATTCTTGTTGTAAATGCAACCTGAAGAAAAAGAAATCTTTGTGATTCGTTTACCAGTATCATACAGAGCATCGTAAGAGCAATGATTATATACCAATTACCTTAGGCGGTTTGAAGGGGTAATCTGTTGGGAAATGAATTGTCAAGAAAAATACTCCACCCTGATAGGGGCTGTCATTCTGTTGATGATAAGAAAATGAGATTAAAAATGAATAAATTACACGAAACAATTATTAAGGAATTAAAGTGAATACTTACTGGCCCCATTATTGTAGCCTGCCAATGAAACACTGAAAAAAAGAAGAAAAAAAGGTCACCATGTTAATTAACAATATTCACATTTATACCTTCAATGTAGAAACCTATCATTCCCTGTACCTAATCAAAGTTTATTTATAAATAGTATAATAACTAGTTTCTACGGGCAGGATGAAGACTAAACCAATTGAGTCCAAACCACTAAAAAAGGAAAGGAAGAAAGGAAGGAAGGAAGGAAGAAAAAAAAAAAAAAAAAAGACAGACAGACAAGCAGCACCTGGGAGGCAGAGGCAGGTAGATCTCTGAATTCGAGGCCAGGCAGAGTTCTAGTTACAGAGAAAGCCTGTCTCTAAAGCCCTCAAACAGCAACTAACACCAACCCCCCACCAAAAAAAAAAAAAAA
>JADRCD010221295.1:30345-47547 GCA_019843815.1 Montemys delectorum
CCCCCCCCCAAAAACAAAAACAAAAAATCAGATAATTGGTTTTAAAATATTTGGAGGGGGGCTCAGTGGTTAAGCATGTACACTCTTCTCCAAGACCAGAGTTCATTTCCAAGCACCCAAATCAGGTAGCTTGTAACAACCTGTAATTCTAGCTCCAGAGGATCTGGTGCCCTATCCTGCTCTCCAAACATTCGAACTCATGTGCTCACACGTTATACATATTACTACCATCAAAACCACCAACAAAGCTAAACATCCAAGACATTTTTCTTCAGGCCATGAAGGTGACTTGATAAGAAAGTCACCTTGCCTTGCTATCAAGCTTGACATGTTTACCAGGACTCATACAGCAGAAGAAAACCAACTTGTAAGCTGTTCTCTGACCTCCAAACATGTTTCATAGTATGTACACAAGTGTGCACATACACACAGTAAATACAATGTATTTGGAACTAAGCATGGTGGCACAGCATGCCTACAACAACAATGTTGACAAAGCTGAGGCACAGTGCTAAATTTAAATTTATCTTTGGCTAAGTAAAAGGTGTTAGGCCAACCTGGTCTACATAGTGAGTGTCCTGTGAGCCATGGCTATATAATGACTCTGTCACAAAACCACCTACTAACTAACTAACAAAAACCTGTCTCAAAGTCATGCCTGGAAATTTGTTGACAAAGCCCATAGGGCCTTAAATTAGACTTTATTTATTAATTTTATTTGTTTTTCAGACAGGGGTTCTCTATGTCCTAGAACTCACTCTGTAGACCACGCTGGCCTTAAATTCAGAGATCTGGGCTAGACAGATTGTTTAGTAGTTAAAAGCACTGGCTGGGGGCTAGAGAGATGGCTCAGCGGTTAAGAGTGCTGACTGCTCTTCCGAAGGCCCTGAGTTCAGATTTCAGCAACCACATGGTGGTTCACAACCACCTGTAATGAGATCTGACGCCCTCTTCTGGTGCATCTGAAGACAACTACAGTGTATTTACATATAATAATAAATAAATCTTTAAAAATAAAAAAAAAAATAAAATAAAAGCACTGGCTGTTTTTGAGAGGTCCCAAGTCCAATTGTCAGCAACTACATGGCATTTCACAACCATGTATGATGGGATTGGATACCCTCTTCTGACCTGTAGGCATTCATACATGGAGCCCTCATATACATTAAATAAATCTAAAAAAACAACCAACCAACCAACCAAACAAAACAAAACAACTACCCCCCCCAAGCCCCTCCAGATTTCAGAGGTCTGCTTTTGGAGTGCTGAGATTAATAAATATGTGCACCACCACTGCCAGCCTACCTTTAAGATTGAATCATTCCTTAATACAACTGCATAAAATATACTTAAGAAATAATGCTGGCATATGGCAGAAAGGGTCCACATACTCAAATTAAGAACAGTTATCTTTGAGTGTATATGTGGTGAATGTATCCATATGCATATATAGGTAGAGAGAGAAAGTTAACATTGAGTATCATGGTGGTTTGAATAGGAATGCCCCCCCCCCTTCTCATCTCATGTGTCTGAATGCTTGGCCCAAAGGGAGTGTGGCACCATTAGAAGGTATAGCCTTGTTGGAGAAACTGTGTCACTGTGGAGGCAGACTCTGAGGTTATATTATGTTCAAGCTACGCTCAGTGAGACACACAGTCTCCTCCTGCTACCTCTGGATCAAGTTATTGAACTCTCAGCTCCTGCTCTAGAACCATGTCTGCTTGCAGGCTGCCATGCTCCCACCTATGATGATAATGGACCAAACCTCTGAAACTGAAACCAATTAAATGTTTTCTTTATTTTTCTCTACCTTGTTTTCACTAGAGACAGGATTTCTCAATGAAGTTGAAACTGGCCTTTTAGTTACAATGAATGGTGGGCCACTGAGCCCCAATCCACTTGTTTCCACATTTCCAGCACTGGTTTGAGGTACACTGCCACACACCTACTTTTTTTTAATTGGTGTTGGCATATTAACCTATCACAGAGAAGTGAACTTTAGTTGGGGAAATGCCTCCATGAGATCCAGCTGTGGGGCATTTTCTCAATTAGTGATCAAAGGGGTGGTGCCATCTCTGGGCTGGAAGTCTTGAGTTCTATAAGAGAGCGGGCTGAGCAAGCCAGGAGAAGCAAGCAAGCCAGCAAGGAACATCTCTCCATGGCCTCTGCATCAGCTCCTGCTTCCTGACCTGCTTGAGTTCCAGTCCTGATTTCCTCTGGTGATAAACAGCCATGTGGATGTAAGCTGAATAAACCCTTTCCTCCCCAACTTGCTTCTTGGTCATGATGTTTATGCAGGAATAAAAACCCTGACTAAGACATAACCCATGTTTATTTACATTTTCTATAGCAAACACTTTACCAACTGGGCCATCTTCTCAGCTAAGAAAGGTGGGTGTCTTTTTGTTTTCCCTTTTGTTTATAGTGTGGAATAGAGGAAGCCCCTGAATGAGTGAACTTCTGAATGAATGTCTTGTTGACACAGGGAAAACCATGTCAAAGAGTCCACAGCCTCAGCCATATGGGAAAATGACAAAGCCTTCCCCTCCATGAACCTCCATGAGGCTCAGAGGAATGGCAGAGACTTCTGCTCAGTGTGCACAAGAGATTATACTGTGAAGAGAAAATGCCCACCATAACTTTCTCCTCGGATATTTAGAGCTTGAAGACTCCTTCCCCACAGCAACTGCCTCCTTGTTTTTCTATATGTTAATAGCCTGGCTTCCTTCTTCAGCTATACGCAATAACCCCATTTGCCTGTTTAAACTCTATACAATGAACACACTGAGCTTCTGGGGTGCTGTCAAGCCACTCAATCATGACTTCCTTTTCTGTGGCCATGTTTATATTTTCTTCCTTCAGCACCACAACAGGTTCAATCCCCTGGAGCCCTGCAAAGATGTGGCAATGGTGTTTTGTCTCAATGTATGTATGTGGACTCCACGTTTGCAGTGCCTAAGAGGACAAGAAAGGAGACAAAATCCCCTGGAACTGGAGTTCTGAGCCACCAAAGGGGAATGAGCCAGTTTACTGAGGTTCAAACTTAAGGTCTTGTGCATGGTATGAGTACTTTACTAACTGAGCTACAGTTCCAGCCCCAAAGATTGGTTCTTAACGACAAAGGGAAAAAAAACAAACACATAGGCAAAGACATGGTGGCACTTACATTTAATCTTAGTACTTGGGAGGCAGAGGTTGGAGGATCTTTTTGACCTTAGGCCAGCCTGGTCTACACAGTGAATGTCAGACCAGTCCAAGCTACAAGTAAAACTCTGCCTCAAAATAAATAAGTAATGAAAATAAATTATGATCTTGGTAGGTTTTTAGAGTTTCCAGCACATTCTTCAATACAGAGCTGGGGGGACATGAAGCACTTGCCTAGCATATATGACTCTGGGCTAGATCCTCAACACTACTTTAAAATACAAACACACAAAACACAAGTTTGATCATAAACTATAAAGATAATTTGAAAGTAGTCAATAAGGTAACTTCCTATAAAAGCAGAAAATACTACTTGCCCCATTTCTAAAGTGGGCTTACTCAATACAGAGAACAAAGAGTTTGAAGGAAAACCTAGCCGTTAATATCTACACTAGAATCTGAGAGACACTGCCAGTGTGATTTTATCTAGACCACCCAGCCGAGCTAACCCTGTCACACAAGATAGAACTGTGAAGAGTTCTATCAACATTCATTGGGATATCTAAAACTTAAAGGTCCTTCAGACTTCATCAATATGTAAATGTCCATGGTTTGGTTTTTTTATTAAGCCCCAAACTCACCATTAGCAGCTCATTTATCAGAAAAACATATTCAGAGTCAAACACATTTTAAAAAACAGTGGTTACATGCCACAGTAAGTAGAAATGCCTCTACGTATGAGCTAAGGCCTGTAGTCTCTTCCATCCTTGTTAAGGGGTATGTTGTTAACCTTCTCCACTCTAATACAACACATGAATTAAGTATTTAAATTATTTGAAAAGAGAAGAAAATTGTTTTGAGCTATATACTTGTTCTGGTCCTACTATCTTCACCCATATCCCATAAAGACTAAATGTCCTGGTTAAAGAACTGAGAGTCAGATGGGCATTGAAGTATATGCCTTTCTTCTCAGCACTAAAGAAGAGGAGGTAGAGAGGTTCAACCTGATCTACACACACAGTTGAGACCCTGCCTCAAACCAAAACCCTAAATAAACAAATAAATAAATTTAAACAAACAAACCTCCAATACCAATAAGGCTACAGCCTCTACTAGGTAGTAATGATCAAAAGGGTAACTAGATCTCTTTTAAGTCTTGCCCTTCAATCTAACCCTTTCATTTTCAATTTAAGTCTGTCTACTGTACTTCATGTTAGTTTCTAAAAAAATCAGATAAAGGCACTTAAATAATAATTTCAAAATACTGGTTTCACATATAAAATTTTCAGTACTAATTATTTGTTCCTACTCTTCTGACGGCAGTCATTTATTCTTGCTAAAAATCTTACCAGACTTAAGATAAAATTAAGAGGCCCATGTTGTGGTTTAATGGTAGAACACTACTTTGGCAAGTTTGAGGCTATAGGCTAAATCTCTACTATTGCACACCCAGAAAGGAGGAGGAAAGGGGGCTGGAGAGATGGCTCAGCGGTTAAGAGCACCAACTGCTTTTCCAGAGGTCCTGAGTTCAATTCCCAGCAACTATATGGTGGCTCACAACCATCTGTAATGGGATCTTCTGGTGTCAGCTACAGTGGACTCATAAATAAAAATTTTTATTTTTTATTTTTGAAATATGGGTATAGCATATATGTGCCAGTGTATGGAAGAATGGTGGTCAGAGAACAATTTCAGAGTCAGCTCACACCTACAACCACAGGTTTAGAGATCAAACTCTTAAGTGCTTTCTTTTATCCATTGAGCATCTTACTGGTCCTACTTCTAAGAACCTTCACTACCAAAAGCAGAATATCTACTAGAATCTCTAACAGGTTTTGCTCTGGAGCCTTATTATACTCCTCATTCTCTTTAGGTGGAAATATGAAAGAGAAACAATAGTGATGTAATATCTAATCCTGATTCAAAATGCAAAGGCTTTATAACAGTTTGGGAAATTCCTAGAGGTTAAGTAGAAAGAACTCTAGAAATAGTTACTGGTCAAAATAGACCCAAGCTGGGCGGTGGTGGTGCACGCTTTTAATCCCAGCACTTGGGAGGCAGAGGCAGGCAGATTTCTGAGTTCGAGGCCAGCCTGGTCTACAGAGTGAGTTCCAGGACAGCCAGGGGTACACAGAGACACCCTGTCTCGAAAAACCAAAAAAAAAATAAAAAATAAAAAAAATAAAAAATAAAAAAAAAAATTGAATAAAGTAAAAGCACTGATGTAGTGACACACATCTTTGGTTGTAACACTGGGAAGACAGAGACAAGTGGATCTCTGCAAGTCCAAGGACTCTATATAAAGATCTATACAGTGAGTGACAGGACCATCCAGGGCTATATAGTGGAGACCACCTCCCAATTACAGTTCTCTCTTCTTCCTCCTGGCTCCCTGGAATGTGTATGTTTCACTGCACAGGCCAGACGATAGTATTAGATAATTCTCTTTGCATTACTTTCTGCCTTATTGTTTTCAAGCTGCCTCTCTCTTTAAATCAGTAGCTTATGGTTTTCAGCTAGAATGTCAAGCCAGAAACCCCAGCTATCTTGTTTTAGCCTGCTACAACGATGGGGTCCATGAGTGACCACATTTGACATGGGTGCTGGAATTCAAACTCAAGTCTTCAGGTTTGCATAGTAAACACTGCTAGTGAGCCATCTCTTCAGCTCCCACCTTATTCATTTTATTGTTGTGTTTACTAAGTTAGCCCAGGCTGCTTGAGATCCTCTTACTCTTATCAAGTGCTAGGATTATAAATATGTGCTGCCACACCAAGCTTCTACCATTTTCTTCTCTCTCAAATCACGACCTTAATCCCAGGACTTGACAAAAAAAAAAGATGAGCAGACCTCTGAGTTCAAGGCCAGTGTGTTCTACAGAACAAGCAGGGCTGTTACACAGAGAAACCCTGTCTTGAAAAACCAAAAATCAAACCAAATCAAACCATTTCACTCTCTCTGGTTAGCCTCTCAATTACTGGGATTATAGGAGAGCACCACCCACCACAGCTGGCTTCTATTTTTAGTTTATGTGTATGTACAGATGCTTAGGGAGGCCAGGAGAGGGTGCTGGAACCTATGAAACTGGAGTTAACAGGTTGTTTAGAGCTCTCCCTGTGTGCTTGAATCTGAACTCATATCTTCTAGAAAAGAAGCAAGCACCCTTAACTACAGAGGCATCCTCCAGCCTTTCTTGATATTTTAAAACTCTAGTGGCATCTCATGATAGTTTTGTTTCTTTTTAAAGATTTATTTGTTATATGTAAGTACACTATAGCTGTCTTCAAACACACCAGAAGAGGGCGTCAGATCTCATTACAGTTGTGAGCCACCACGTGGTTGCTGGGATTTGAACTCAGGACCTTCAGAAGAACAGTCAGTGTGCTCTTACCCGCTGAGCCATCTCTCCAGCCCCTATAGTTTGGTTTCTTGAGAGTCTCTCTCACTATATAGCACAGACTGGTCTTAGACTCATAACTCTGTCTAAACCCACTAAGATTCTAGAATTGCAGATATTTGCTACTATATTCACTATGTATTTTTTTCTCAATGTTATCATTTGTAGCAAATTACGTTTGTTTGGTTTTTTAAAATGAAGTCCAAATAACCTACATTTAAAAAATATTTGGCGGTGGTCTTGCACACCTTTAATCCCAGTGCTCTGGAGGCAGAGAGGTTAGCCTGGTCTAGTGAGTGGATTTTCAAGACAGTCAGAGAAACCCTGCCTTGAAAAACCAAAACAGGTATCTAGATTAGATGGCTCAGTGGGTAAGAGCACTAATTGCTCTTCAGAAGGTCCTGAGTTCAAATCCCAGCAACCACATGGTGGCTCACAACCACCCATAATGAGATCTGACGCCCTCTTCTGGTGCTGTCTGAAGACAGCTACAGTGTATTACGCCGGAGTGAGCAGGGCGAGCAGAGATCCTGAGTTCAATTCCCAGCACCCACATGATGGCTCACGGCCACCTGTATAGCTACAGTGTACTCATACACATAAAATAAATAAATAAATCTTTAAAAAAAAAAAAAATAGCCCACCAAAGCTAGGCATGGAGGCACATGCCTTAAATCAGAAGGTAGAGTAGGAGGATCTCTGTGAATCTGAGCCAGTCTACAATTCAAGTCTAGAACAGCCAAGGCTCTGTTAACATAAAAAGCCCTGTCTCAAAACAAACAAAACAAACAAGCAAAAAAGAACAAAACAAAACATACACACACAAAAACAGAACCTCTCACCAGGACTGGTTGCACACACCTTTAATTCCAGCACTCAAGAGGCTAAAACAAACAGATCTCTGTTAACTCTGAGTTCCAGAGTAGCCAGAAAGACACAATGAGAGAAGAAAGTGGCAGGGTGGGGGTAGAGGTGAGGGTGTGTCCCAAAATAAAAAACAAAAAACAAAAAACAAAAAACCTTCCCAAACTACCTGGGCTTAATGGCCCCCACTTCAATCCTAGCATAGGGGAAGTTGGGGCAGAAGGACTACAGGAACTACATGAGACTTTTTTGTTTTTAACACTAAAATTTAGTGAGAATTAAACTAGAATTAAAATGTTGATAGGGCCAGTAAGCAGGTAAAGACATCTGCTGAAGCCTAACAACCCAAGTTAAATCCCTGGGACTCAAATGTTAGAAGGAGAGACCCCTAAGACACAATAAACATACAAACAAATAAAAATTTTAGGTTAGTCTAGCTAGGGATGCTTTTCAGTAATAAGAGTGATTGCCTAGCATACGAAAGGTCCTGGGTTCAACCCTCAGTACTCTGAATAATGTAATAAAATAGTTATACCTGCTTTCATACATTTGAACCAGTAGAATATAGTCAAATACAAGCATGCATATACCATGTCATCCTTTAAGAGCAAAATAGCCAGGTGTAGTAACAGTTCTTTTACATCAGGACACACCCAAAAGAAAGGGACCAGAGCAACACAAAAATAATGCTTGCAGAAGCAGCTCGAAGTCTTAAGATGATTGGGTGAACTTAAAACAGGTTCTGTCATAGGAAACTAGGCATTTACGTCTCCTCTTTCCCTATAGCAAATAGCTCTTAACAGATCATAACTTTGCCAAACTTGACCACCTGGAGTGTATACACATTTAAAAAATAAATAACAAAAATAAACAAATAACCTCAAGAAATACAAGTTCTCCAGACAAAGTATTGCTATGCTGCTTTACTCTTAACTCTAAATACTTACTATCATCTCCAACAGGACCTGCTGAACACTGTGCAGGAGGATCTCGAGCCAGGTCATTCAATTCCTTAAGAAAAAAACAAAAAGAAATTTAACTTTACAGAGTTACTAAACATACCTTGTTAACAGTGTTCTCTGCTTTACTAGGGAAGCCTTTACAATTATTCTTTAGTCAGAAGAGCACATAGTGAATCTTAAGAGGTATTGAATATTTTGAGGGGGAGATAGGGGGAGTTGGACAATGACAAGGTCTCACTATATAGATCTAGCTGGTCTTAAGAGATCCACCTGCCTCTGCCTCACCAGTGCTGGGATTAAAGGTATGTACCACCACACCTTGCAAAGCTAGTTTTATCTTTTCCTTTCCTTTTCATAAGGTATTTATTGTATCTTACAAGTGTTGATTTCATGTATGTATATATGTACATCAGAAGATATCAGATGTTAGATTCCCCTGGATTCGAGGGTTTGGATGACTATGAGCCACTATGTGGATGCTAGAATAGAATTCTAATCCTCTGGAAGAGCAACAAGTGCCCTTAATGGCTGAGCCATCTTTTTAGCCCACAGAGTTAATTTTAAATACAAGCTAATTGTGCTGCCATCTCACTCCTGCTTTATCTTGTTCAAGTAATCATGTCTAGTAGGCTCTTGTTCAGTCTGACTCCTGGTTCTAAGTCTTATATATTTTCTTACACAAATGGTTGCAAGCTTTTCTTTTTATTTTTTAATTTCACCACGAACTTTATGGCAAACATCCTGCTTCAGCCTCTGAATGCTACCCCTTAACCTATTTTAAAAGCGGCGAGGGGAGCCATTATTTTTCTTTTATCCTTTCTCTCTCCCTCCCTTTAGCTTTCTGAAATAAAGTCTCGCTTTGTAGCCCAGGCCTGGGCTTCAAATTTGTGATGTACTTGACTTAGAGTAAAGAGTGCTGGAATTACATGTATGTACCACTATGCCCAGCTCCCCACTCCCATTGAAATAGCTCAGGTTGGTCCACATCACTCACACCACCATGCCTGGCTCTCGATTATTTGACAGGATTGCAGGGGAGGACTCAATGCAAATTTTATTTCACTTGTCTGGCCTAGAATTTACTCTATAGATCAGGCTGGTCTTGAAATCACAAAGAGGCACTTAACTCTGCCTCCTCTCTCTGCTGAGATTAAAGTTATGCAAATGTCAATTTTATATCATTAAACTGTCAAGTAGTTAGAACAAGCTCTTAATATCATAAAAAAAGTTCTACACTAGACCATCTGATAAAACACTGACATGTTTTCAGCTGTGTCTTACCACCAGTGTACTAAGCAGAAAAACCTCTCTAGACTGATGGTACAAATATATAATCTCAGCTACTGAAGTCAGAACAGACGCTATCCAGGCTGCCTGAACCACCAGAAAGTTCAAGGCTGGTCTAGGTACTTTAGTCAGTTAAGGAAACAAAGTAACTAAAGAGCTAGGGATATAGCTCAATCACAGAATAACTGAGTATCATGTTAGTTCCTGGTTCAGTCCCCAGAACTTCCAAAAAGAGGATGTACATAAAGGCTGACTGAAGCACTCAGAGACTGATTTACCTATAGTACTGCTCCACAACCAGATGTCAGCTCCTTAGTTATTTTAACACACACCTGGAGCCTGGTAATGAATAATGATACTTGAAAAACTGGACAAAGGAAATCCCCTATGTTCTTTTCCTCAGCCTGATTTTCCTGTTCTCTTCTACAGTGATGTGGAATACTCTCCTGGCTCATGACAGGCAACGGTGGTACTACAGCTGTTAGCCGGGTTTAGAGATCAGAAGACTGTTAGGAAGGGCTAGTTTTAGGACATACTTCAAAAGTACAACAGTAGAAATAAGAAATTCTAAAATTAAAAAACTATTTTATGTGTGTTGTCTGCATATATTCATGTGTACCATGTATGTATAAGTGCCTGCAGAGACTAGAGAGTGTTAGGAGTCCCTAGAACTGACATTATAGACAATTATAAGCTACCACATAGATGTTAAGAATAGCTTGCTTGGGAAGAGTAGTTCATGCTCTTATCTGCAGAGCCTTCTCTCCAGCCCCAAATCTAACATTTTTACAAAATACTTAAATTTAGGTCAAAGGCTCCAAAAGGTTTAGGTAAGTTCTCCCTCAAAGTGCACCAATGACCTGTGGCCAATGAAGTCCCAAGAGTATATTTTCCAGTATCCCCCAAAGTAACTCTTAAAATTAACTAGAAATGCTTTGCCTTTAATGTATAACTTTTAAAATCTATTGTATAAAATCAACAGGCAAAATTAAGGCTTTCTAAACACATACTCATTGATGTTCTCACCATTATGCTCTCTTCGAGACAGGGTTTCACTGAGTAGCCTAGCGTGTTCTATCCCTAGCATTTTATAAGCCAGATACAGTAGCAAAAGACTATGATCAAACCTAGCAATCAAGAGGATCAAAAGCACAAGATCATCTACTACACAGGGAATAGGAAGCTCCATGCAAGTGAGCAAGTTAGAGAAAGAGGGAGGGAGAAAGTAAAGGGGGGGGGGAGAAGAGAGGGGAGAGAAAAAAGCAAAGCTGTATTTATAACTTTGTCAGCACTGGAACTGTACCTTGGAGATAGAGCAAAGTTTACACAAGCACATGTGTTTATGTAAGTTATGTATAGATGTATATAGAGCACAGCACCATGTTCTTAAATACATATAGATTGTGAAATGGCTCACTGGCTAATTAATATATTTATCATGTAACATTTACTTTTTTGTAACGCAAACATTTAAAATCCATTCTAGCAATTTTCAATGATATATTACATATTTATTTCCCTAATACCACGAAATGAGACTACATTATTATAGTTAACATTCTGTACAATAGTGTTTTTCCACTCTCTCATGGGTTCCAGAGATCAAACTTGCATCTCACTAGACTTGTATGGCAATCACCTTTTACTCACCAAGCTATCTCTCCAGTCTCAACAGATTTATTATATTTATTCCTCTAATCTAATCTAACACAAATTTGGCCAGGGGTTAGACAGACGGCTCAGTGGTTAAGAACACTGACTGCTCTTCAGAAGGTCCTGAGTTTGGATCCCAGCAACCACATGGTGGCTCACAACCACCCGTAATAAGATCTGACACCCTCTTCTGGTGTGTCTGAAGACAGCTACAGTGAATTACGCTGGAGCGAGCCGGCCACACACACGATGGCTCACAGCCATCTGTACAACTACAGGGTACTCATACACATAAATCTAAAAAAAAAAAAAAAAAAAAAAAAGAGCACTAGCTGCTTTCCCAGGTCCTGGGTTTTGATTCCCAGCACCAATACAGCAGCTTACAACCATTTGTGACTCCAGCTCCTAGAGATCCAACACTCTGTTCTGGCCTCCATGGATGCTTGCACATATGTGGTACACAGACATACACTAACACACATAAACTAAAAATAAATTTTATAAGATCTTAAGAACAACAAACAACTTTATCCAACTTCTTTCACCCTCAAGCCCCTTGAAATTATCATTCTACTCTACTTAAACGAGTTTGATTTTTAGGTTCCGCATACAACTGAGTTCATATTATGGTCTATCTGCACCTAGACAATAAGTTTTCCATAATATATGAGTATTTTTCTAGAATATATGAAAACAAATATATTATTTTATGAAAACAAATATATTATTATTACAAAGATTGAGCAGTAGTAGTCCTAAGGCATATAGAACTTTTTTCTATGTATCAAGGATGACATCAAATTTATGTCCCTCCTGGCTCAGGTTTTAATGTGTTGAGATTTTAGGTATGTAGCATTATGAACACCTCTTTTAAATCCCCTGGCTTTAAATTTCAACCAATCTAGATCTCTGGGAACACCACCTAGAATGGTCTGGCCATTGCCCCACTCCTTTTCTACTTCCTCCATGTACCTTTAGGTTTCACTTAACTGCTTGCAGCCTTAGCTAACTCCTGACTCTCCATTTATTTTTATTTATTTTTTAAAAGATTTATTTAATATTATATGTAAGTACACTGTAGCTGTCTTTAGACATACCAGCAGAGGGCATCAGATCACTGATGGTTGTAAGGCACCATGTGGTTGCTGGGATTTGAACTCAGGTCCTTCAGAAGAGCAGTCAGTGCTCTTAACCACTGAGCCATCTCACCAACCCTCCATTTATTTATAAATACTATGAAAACTCTCAAGTTGATTTTATAACTAAGTGTAGTTCAAATTTCTCTGTAGTTATATAGTTCTCTTAGTCCAGTAAAAACTAGGGAGGAATCTGACCTCTAGCCTTTTGCACACTGAAAGCAATGGGAATCATTCAGGAGGTATCTGTTCAACATGCAGCTGAGAGGCTAAAGATGGCTTAGCAGTTAAGAGTCCTTACTGTTCTTGTGGAAGACCCTGGTTTAATTCTAAGTACCCACATGGTAGCTCACAACCATCTCTAACTCCAGTTCCAAGGAATCCAATGTCCTCTTCTGGCCCCTGTGGATACCAGGCACTTACATGGTACATAGACATACATGTAGCCAAAAACTTGAATTATGCATAAGTACCCAGAGGAAGGCAATACTGTTTTTCACTGACTACAAAAACAATAGCCCACTTCCCAACATTTTGATATGGCCTTTTGTAGCCAAGACTGCCCTTGGACTCTAGATCCTCTAGAGGGGAATCCACCTAAGTGCTAGACAGGTAGTACGCATATTTTTTAGCATAACCAAAATGATTTTTTTTAATATAACATGCAACTGGAAATATTTCCTTCCCTTCTTTCTTCTTTTGAGATAGTTCCTGGATGGCCTGAAACTCAACCATGTAACCAGATATCCAACTGCCTCTGCTAGAATTAGAGGCACGCACCACCATGCCCAGCCTGTTTTCTTTCTTGATTACATTTTAGATATAACAAAAACAGATAAATGGAAAAGCAACCATCTTATTCTCTGATACAGCAGTTATAAGATCACATACCTAAAAAGTTAGAATTTTAACAACTATAGCCAAAGTACAACATCCTGAGTAAATGACAAAGCTAGATAAGAGAATCTAATGAGCCGGGCGGTGGTGGCGCACGCTTTTAGTCCCAGCACTTGGGAGGCAGAGGCAGGCAGATTTCTGAGTTCAAGGCCAGCCTGGTCTATAGAGTGAGTTCCAGGACAGCCAGAGCTATACAGAGACACCCTGTCTTGAAAAACCAAAAGAGTACTGACTGCTCTTCCAGAGGTCCTGAGTTCAATTCCCAGCAACCACATGGTGGCTCACAACCATCTGTAACAGGATCTGATGCATATGATATGAGTAAACTACAGTTTACTCATATACATAAAATAAATAAATTCTTGAAAAGAAAAAAAATAAGGGCTCAGTTGTTAAGTTACAAGCACCTACATCTGGCAGCTCACAATTGCCTATAAATGCAGCCCCAGGAGACCCCACTTCTTCTGGCCTCTGTGGGCACTGTATACCCAAGCATATACCACACCTACACACTTACTTAAAAACATATAAAGCTTTAATCTCAGTACTAGGGAGGCAGAGGCAGGAGGATTTCTGAGTTTGAGGCCAGCCTGGTCTACAGAGTGAGTTCCAGAACAGCCAAGGCTACACAGAGAAACCCTGTCTCGAAAACAAAAACAACAAAAAAACAAAAACAAAAGCCAAAAATAAATAAAAAGGGTTGGAAACCCTGCCTCAAAAGACCTAGCTTTCTGTTCCCACCTTCACCCCCAAAAGAAGCAGGCACACAGCTCACTTCTGTTAACTGCAGCTGAGGCACGAGTACTGCTACAGGCTCACCATCAGCCTTACTATAGAGCAAGTCTCTATCTCTACAACCCCCCCCCCCCGCCACACACACACACCCCAAAACCAAAACCAAAACCAAAACCCAGGGCAACAAGGGTGGAGAGTTGGCTGAGCAGGTTAAGAGCCCCAAGCTGTTCTTGCGGAGAACCTGGGCTGAATTCCCAGCATAGCAGTTACCAAATTTCTGTAACCCAGAGTCTTAGGGATACCAATGCTCTTTCTTGGTTTTATCACTGGCAACAAACAAAGATGCACATACATACATGGAAGTAAAAATGTACACACCTTATTGAAAGAAACCAACCTCCACAATCTTGGCACCTGTGGAGGGCTGCTAGGAAAAGCAAGTATGTCAAGGAGGCTTGTGCTTCAAGGCCATTTTTGCTGGCTCTGGAACCAAAGAGAGCACACGGCTCTTAAAATTGAAGATACTTATGCCCAAGATGAAACTAAATTCTACCTAGGCAAGAAATGTGCTCATGTGTATAAAGCAAAAGCAATACAGTGACCCTTGGAGGTAAGCTGAACAAAACCAGAGCAATCTGGGGAAAGGTAGCTCAGGCCTATGCAAACAGTGTCATAGTCCATGCCAAATTCCAAATCAACATTCCTGCAAAGGCACTGGACACTGCATCCATGTGGTGTTAGACCCATCACAGACTTAAAATGAGAAATAGTATAAATAAAACTGATTTAAAAAAATCTTTACAAAATTAATTTTAATACATGATCATAGTCAAATCAGGGTAAACACATCCATGTCTCCTGTATTTCTATATAGCAATTTTACTATAGTATGTCTGACCAATTGTCTTAGACACTCACTATCCTATTGCTATAAAGAAGCACCATAACCACAGGAAGTCTTACAAGAGAAAACATTTAATTTATGGCTTGCTTACCGTTTCACAGACAATTATTATCATGGCAGGGGGCATGTCAAGCATAGTGCCTCTAGTGCAGCTAAAAGCTACATCCTAATCTTACAGGCAGAAAGAGCAAGACTGAGTCTGGCATTGGCTTTTGAAACCTCCAAGTCCACCCCCTGTGACACAATTCCTTCAAGGAATGTTTAAAAACCAACCATATAGGTTGTGGCAGTGGCGCATGCCTTTAATCCCAACATTTAAGGAGCAGAGGCAAGCAAGTCTCTATGAGTTTGAGAACAGCCAGGTCTATATAATGAGTTCCAAAACAACCAGGACTATTTATTTAGAGAGTCCAGTATCACAAAACAAAACAAAACAAACTTCCATTACAAAAAAACAAAACAAAACAAAACAAAAAAACCCACAAAACCAAAAAAAACCCAACCATATAATATTATTTGTGGATTCTGAAATATTTTTTGGATTAATGCAGAAAAGGCTGCAAGCAGAGGTGTTCTGTAGTATAACTGAAGTGTCAAAATATAATACAGTTAGGCACCCGTGGCACATGCCTTTAATCCCAAACAATTCTGAGGCAGGAGCGGGCAGATCTCTGTGAGTTCCAGGACAGCTGAAGCTACACACAAAAAAACCCAAGTTTTGAAATATCCCTCCACCCTTTTAAATAGCAGGGCAGTGGTGGTGCAAGCCTTTAATCCTAGAACTCAGGAAACAGAAGCAAGTGGATCCCTATGAATTTAAGGCCAGCCTAGTCAACAGTTTCAGGAAAGGCAGCGCTACAGAGAAATAAAAAGATAAAAAATAAAAATTTAAATATATATTACAAAATTAATTATGACACATAAGTAACCAAAAATAAGACATAAAGATAACAATTTACAGGCTGGTGGGATGGCTCAGCCAGTAAGAACACTGACTGCTCTTCTGAAGGTCCCGAATTCAAATCCCAACAACCACATGGTGTCTCACAACCATCTGTAATGGGATGTGACGCCCTCTTCTGGTGCGTCTGAAGACAGTTACAGTGTACTTAGTTATAATAAATAAATCTTTGGGCCGTAGCGAGCAAGGACTGAGCAAGTGGGGTTGAGTGGGGCTGACTGGAGCGGGTAGTGGTCCTAAATTCAATTCACAACAACCACATGAAGGCCCACAACCATCAGTACAGCTACAGTGTACTCATATAAATAAAATAAACAAATCCTTAAAAAAATAACAATTTATATGTGTGTATATACATATATACACATATATACACATGCATATATATTTATGTCTGTGAGTGTTTTACATATATGTAGTGGTTGAAATAGGATGCCAGATCCTCTAGAACTGGAGTTACAGACGTTTGTGAGCTGCCATGTTGGTGCTATGAAACAAACCCAGGTCTACTAGAGTAGAAGCAGGAAGTGCTCTTAACCACTGAGCCATTTCCGCAGCTCCTACATTATATATTCTTCAAAGACAGCATTCTACAGTTGACAAAAGTAACATCTAAACAAAATGCAACTATCAAGTGATATCCTGTGGTCATTGTGATTTGCATTTTGATAATGAGCAAGGGTGATAATGTAGACACTAGAACCCTCATAATAACTGGCAGGACTACAAACAACTGCTCAATTTGGAAAACAGTCTAGATTCCATTGCTTTCTATGTAAACAAGAGAAATGAGTAAGTCCATACAAAAAAAAAAAAAAAAAATCAATGCTTTATCTGAAGATGGCGACTGAACCCAGGACCTCCTACATTTAAAAGAAGGCACTCTTAATAAAAGAACGTAGGAGAGATGGCTCCATAGTTTAGTGCATTGCTCTTAAAGAGAACCCGAGTTCAGTTCCCACCCCCCAACACTCTGTGCTCATGAGCAACTTACTAAACACACACATATAATTAAAATTTTAGAGCTGGGCATGGTGATACATAATTCTAGCCCTCAGGAGCCATTCTCAGACTCCCATATGAAAAAGTGTGATATGTTTTAAGCAGCCAGTTTCGGTTTTTTTCTTTTTTCTTTCTTTTTTCTTGTGAGACAGGGTTTCTCTGTGTAGCGCTGGCTGTCCTGGAACTCAGTCTGTAGACCAGGCTGGCCTCGAACTCAGAAATCCGCCTGCCTCTGTCTCCCAAGTGCTGGGATTATAGGC
>JADRCD010221296.1:0-10026 GCA_019843815.1 Montemys delectorum
TTTTTTTTTTTTTTTTTTTTTTTTTTTTGTCTAAAATTTCACAGTTGTTAAGTGGCAGGAAGATGTCAAAATCACATTTACTTGTCTCATATCCTGGGCACATCCTCATAAGCAGAGGGTCCATGTGGTAAACATAAAAACCTGCTGAGAGCTTCATAGCCTCCAGTGTGTTTGATGCATTCATTTAGAAAGCAGAAAATAATCTATATAGTTATCCAATTTTCAATGGATATGGGAAACAAAATGTTAAAAAAAAAAAAAAACCCTCATCTTAAAGAAAGCTTCTCCCTAAACTCAAGATGATTCATCCCCATGTATAGGATAAAAGAAGACACTTTATTAATTAAAATAGCAAAGTATGCAGAGTTCATTCAGAGGGAATCTTGACTTGAATTCACCATGCATGCCACACTAGAGTTATAACAAGGAGCTGAAAGATAGCAGACAATAACATTGGATGGAGAAGCAAAAGAAGAAAGAAAGCCCAGGTTCTATTGTAGCTGGTGAATTTGCCTTGGGAAAGTCAGGCAGTCACCTGAAAATCATTCAGTATTGATGGCTCTCTAAGTCAAGTTCATTTATTTCACCCAGATCCAATAGAAAAGCAGTTTGAAAAGAATAACTGTGTTCTCTATGAGCTTCATGAAAATTTGAAATGAAAATCTGTTCTTTCTCATCTCAAAAGGTTGCCTTGTTAAAATGAATGCATATAGATAGATAGGTAGATAGATAGATAGATAGATAGATAGATAGATAGATAGATAAATCATAGATTAATAGACGAGTTTGTTTTCTCAGGGACAAGAGAAATTTCTTTGACTAGATTCTTCTTGTGACTGGTTTTCATGTACAAATCACAAAGGGATTTGAGAACTAACAAGAGATTACAGCTTACTTTTAAAAGAATAAGCAAATCCTCATACAGCTTGTTGTAAACTACTGTTTTTCAGAACAAAGTGAAAAATATCTCTCAAAAAGAAAGCAACGAAATGCTCCCTACAGACACATAGATTTAGCATTGCATTTTGGAAAGGGACAAAAGACGGAACAAAGGACATAGTCAAAGTGAATCGTCTCTGCTTTGTGGAGTCTGAAAACAGTCTTGGTTTCCCGGCTTCAACTTTGAGTCCCTCGTGGCCAACCTGCAGCTGTCACACACATTTGAGAATAAACACTGATTTATCATGATATATTGTTTGTCAGAGAAGAGATGGGAGAGTTTGAACGCTGGCGAACAGCTGGATGAAATGAAGGATCTGATCTACTCCCTTTCCTATGTCAGTAGCCACCTCGTTTTGTACCAGGGCAGCCATAGCTGATTCTCCAGAGCCTGTGCTGGTTACTATCATCTTTCCTGGCGGTGTATTCTTCCGTCATCTGGCGTGAGTTGTCCTCACTCTTGGACGTTTTGCCCATTGTGAAACACATGTCTGAGAATTCATGAGAAGAAACTCCGTGCCACACTCAGGCAGAGCACCGTCTGTAGTCTCAGACTGAAATTAACCATAACCAGACGACATGCATGCCTCGAGTCAAATTACTCATATTACAGAGGAAACACAACAGCAATTCCGTGGCTGGAAAAGATCGCCTGGATCGCGCCTGTGGCAGAGCAACTAACAAGCATAGAAACACACACACACACACACACACACGCACACGCACACGCACACGCACACACACACACACACACACACACACACACACACACACACACATCAAATGCTTTTTACATATCTTAGGTGGTTCAGCCTTCGGTGGGTCACATCCGGATGGCAAACCTTGGAGAAACACTGAGATGGATCCTTGAAGATTTCTCTGAGGCTGGCAGTGCCTAGCTTCACAGTAGACAGTTTGCTTAGCATGGACAAGGCTCTTGCTTCAAGCCCTAGCACCTAAGAGGACAAAAAAATAAAGGAATAAACTAGACAAGGTCTTTCTAGAGCCAAGAGATGAAACATACAGATACGTTTCAAACATGAACATCCTCTGTCTCATCAGAGGTCAGGTACCAAAGAAGTCCCCTGAACAAGGTACAATTTATTCATGTATTCTGATCTACTGTAACATTCCTTTGTACAATCAAGATAAATTATTTAATCTTGATGTAACAAACACTTCCACTTATAAATTTAGGTCCATGCTATCAAAATCCGTACACTGTGTGTATACAAATCCCAAAATGTTAAGATTTCACGGCTGTTTCTTTCTAGTTGCTATAGCCTTGCAGATTAGCTTTCATGGCACGTGGTGTGAGGCCAGTACAGTTGCCGCAGTATCACACTCAGTAAAGTGCTTGTGGATTTTGGCTTCATGAGCCAGGGTTGAGGGCACATATCTATGTTCCCTGCATGCAGAAGGCTGGAGCAGGAAGATTGAGTTTGAGAACAGTCCAGACTTCATGGGGGGATTCGCTCTCAAAAACAAAAACAAAAACAAAAACAGATCATCTTAGCTTCAGGGACCATGATTAATACAAATACAGTCACATCTTATATTTCTTGGAATAATACTTAGGCTGTCATTTTATACATCATGTTTAGAACAAAGTAAAAATAGAATTGCAGGATATATCCAAAAACTAGTCCAACCCCACCAAGGGCTCAAACTCATGATATTTGACCAATATCCTAAAACTCCAACAGAATAGCATTAAATTCTCTGTGATCCAGAGCCTCTGAGTATTTCAAAAGTAATAGCTGATGCAAATAAATCATCATTATAATTAAACATCAAAAGCATAGAAACAAATGACCACATTCAGATAACAGAATAGCATAAGTAATGAGTCCAGTATTAAAATAATCAGCCACACTCATTGAGACATCTGTAATTAATATGATTAACACAACAAGAAATCAATGTAGAATTTCACCTGATAAACAGCCTCTGTTAAAAAGGAAATCCAAAGGGAATTTTGGGCCTAAGAAAATATTTAATGGAATTAAATTAATTGACAAGATGAGTTTAACAACAGAATACTGAGCTGATGACTTAAAGGGACAAATCCATGGAAGAGGGTCTCAAGGGGGAGGAACTCAAGGGGGGTCTCTCTCCTCCCTGCAGGACTATTACTGATAGATTCAAGGAACAAGGTGAGCACTGACTTCAGTGGTGTGCCCACGGTTGATCCCAACATGCTTCAGTGCACATACTCAATTTAGCAGTCACACAACAATTTAATGTCTGGTTAAAACAAGGGGGTCACAAAACAAGAGCAAAAGTCATGAACTTTGAGAAGGAAAAGAGAGCAGGTAGGGTGGAGTGAAAAAGAAATAAGACAAGAGGGAAAGAGTTATCAGAATACATTCTATAAATGCACAAAGCACTCAAAGTTAAACAGAAACAAATAAGTCAGATTAAATTCTAAAGTGTGCAGGACACAGACCACCCTAATGTAGATATAGTCAGGGAGGTGGGAAGATGGAAGATGATGGTGCAGTAGTGAATACAAAACAACTAAGAAATTCCCAAAGCATAAGCAATAATCAAGCTACAAGTTTTGAAAGTAACTCCAAAAAAAAATTCATCAGAAAATTAAACTCCAAAAAAATTAATCAGAATTAATTCAAATACCAAATTAAAGCCATGAACTCTTTGTAAACCATTTCAAACGAGAAATAGACTATCTTTTAAGATCCTGATTATGTTTCTATTAAAACATGCACATGCTATCAAATTAAATATTAAAGCTTTTGAATTATTAACATTTAAAAAACAAGAACAGTAGAGTGATCTTTTTCAGTTATTCAAGTATTGAATAATTATTAAATAATCCCAACTCATTTCTTCATGAGCTTTATAACTGTTGGATCCTGGAGAGGGTAAGTTAGTTTTCCTTAAGGGTATAAACCCTGGTAGGTCTAACAAGCTTCTGTAGATGGCCACATATATTGACACCATTAATGGGACAAGATAGATTTTTTTTAAGGGAATAAAATTTTGGGTGGTTTTGTAATGAGGTGGATCTGGGAGGAGATGAATATGTCAAAATACAATGCATGAAATTCTCAAAATATTACATTAAAAACATAATTTACTAAGTTAGAAATGTTTTAAAAATATGGGTAAAATTCTAGATGGTACACCAAAATAAACAAAGATGAAATAAATAATTTAAACCTGTCTATAACCAGCAATGAGACTGAAGTAGTAATAAAAAATAAAATAAAAATCTTCTACCTAAAAAAGAACAGGACCAGATAGGTTATTTCCAAGTTATACAAAAACTTCAAAGAATTTATACCAGTACTACTCAAAAATATTCCATAAAATAAAAAGGAGAGGGGACATCCAAACATTTCTTATAAAGCCAGCATTATCCTGTTTCCAAAACCAAACAGCTACACGTGCAAAAGGAAAATACAGACCAATCTCTATGATAATAAATCCTCAGTATTTTCCAAATTCAAGATCATATTAAAACATTTACTCATCATGGGTCAATTTGGCTTTATTCCTGTGATAGAAGGATGACTCAACATACAAAAATCAATAAATGTAATTCATAACATGAATGCATTCAAAGACAAAAGTCACATGATCATCTTAACAGTTGCAAAAAAAAAAAAGTCTTTGACAAAAATGCAACATTCATGCTGATCAAAGTCATAGAGAGGCCAGGGGTGTAGAAGAGCATCTCTATGTGATGAAAGCTGTGTATGGCAAACTCACAGCCAGTATCACCATGCAAGGGGGTCTGCGGTCCACTTTCTCTACCTCTGCCCTGCAGGGTGTCTGAAGCCTTAACTAGAGCAATAGAGAAGCAAGAGAAGGAGCAATAAAAGGTACACCCCTAAGAGAAAAAGTCAATGGGTTCCTGTTTGCCGGCGGTGTGATTCTGTACATAGAGACCTTAACTACTCCCAGAAAACTCTTACAGCAGAGTTTTCTACAGAATGGCAGGATACACACTTAACACAAGAATCAGTACCTTCTCTATATATCAACGATGAACATACTAGAAAGAAATCAGAGAAACAATTCCACTCACAAGCCAAAATGTTATGATAAGATGCCTGGTCATAAGCCTAACTAGGGAAATAGGAGCATCTAGAGAGAAAACTTTGAGGCACCAAAGGAACAAGCTGAGGAAGACACTAAAAGATGAAAATACTTCAGGCTGGAGAGGTGGCTCAGTGAGCACTGACTGCTCTTCCAGAGGTCCTGAGTTCAATTCCCAGCACCCACATGGTGGCTCACAACCATCTTTTGTAGGATCCAATACCCTCTTCTGATGTACCTGAAGAGAGCAACAGTGTACTCATGTACATAGCAAAAAAAAAAAAAAAAAACAAAAAAAAACAAAAAAAAACAAAAAAACTTTTTTTTAAAAAGATGGAAATACATACTCCTCCTCATGCTAAATTTAAAAAATAAATAAACTTTGTAAAAATGGTCATCCTACCAAAAGCAATCTACTGATTCAATACAACTACAGTCAAAATCCTAAAATCATTCTTCACAGACATAAAAGAGGAATCTGAAAATTTATAGAGAGGCACAAAAGACCAGGGAAAGCCAAGGCAATCCTAATCAAAAGGATATTGAAAGAGATGCCATCATGCCTGAGTTCAAGTTTTACTGCAAAGTTACCATAATAAAAACCATATGTTACTGAACAAAAACCAGTCACATAGCTAAACGGAGTAGACTAGGAGACCTAACAACAGGTCTTTAAAAAAAATAAGCACAAATGATTGGTAAACACTTTAGAAATTTCCAGGGGACTGGAGAGGTGGCTCATCAGTTAAAAGAACTTGCTGCTCTTGCTGAGGACCTAGGTTCAATGCCCAGCATGTACACAGCAGCTAACACTGGCCATAACTCCAATTCCAGAAGATGCAATACTCTATTGTGGCCTCTGTTGTACATAGACATACATGCAGGCAAAATACTCACGCATTTTTTTTTTAAGTTTTCCCCAGTTATCAAAGAAATGCAGAGTGAAACTTCTTTGAAATAACATTTCACACCAGACCAAAAGTATAGTTGAGAACATTCTGACATGGAGAAAGATGAACCCTTATGCCTTGGTAGGCTATAGACTAGAGCAGCCACTTTAGAAATCACTCCAGTTGTCTCTCAAAAAAAACTAGAAATAGAATGGCCTATGACTCAGCTCTCCTCCTCTGGGCATGCACCCAAAGGACTCTATATCCCACTATAGAGAGACTTGTTCATCCATGTTTACTGCTCTATTAGTAATCACTAAGAAATGGAATCAATCTAGATCTCCATCAACAGTTGAAAGAATAAGAAAAATCTGGTACATATACGCAATGGAATTTTGTCCAGCTAAAAAGAAAAATTAAATCATAACATTTGCAGATAAATAAATAGAACTAGAAAAAATACACTAAGTGAAGCAACTCAGTCCCAGAAAAACAAATACTTCATATTCTTTCTCATGTGGGGATCCCAGCTTCAAATCTTTTCTTTTGCATGTTTAACTTGGAGCACAGGTAGAAGCCAGGAGATTAGAAAGAAGCCACTGGTGGAAGCAGTAAGGGAGGGAGGATAGTAGATAAAAAATGAACTGAATGTTGATGGGTTAAGCCAGTATGATGATGTATGCCTTTAATCCCAGCACTTGGGAGGCAGAGGCAAGCAGATTGCTGTGAGTTCAAGGCCAGACTGGTCTACAAAGTAAGGTCCAGGATAGCCAGGGCTACATAGTGAGACCTAGCCTCACACACACAGTGTCTTGAAAGTTGATAGGGGACATACCAGGGCAGGAAGGCTTAATGAGAGAGGGACAAGGAAAGACAGGAAAATTAGGGATGGAAAAGAAGGTTAACCAAAAAAGAGTGTGTGAATTATGGAAACCCACTATCTTACAACCAATTAAAAATATAGTCAGAAGGGATAGTAGAGCACATGTGATGTAAAAGAAGGCCAATACTTGGAGCTAAAGGTTTCAGGAGGGAAGGAGGAGGGGGATGAGAAGGAAGAGGGGATAGATTATGTAGTAATCAAAACTAAGGATATATAAAAAGACCTATGGAAATCCACCAGTTAGCAAGCTAGTCCTAGACAGTCCTCTACATAAGCTATTACCATTGCTTTTGGGTCACCTGAGGGGCTCCCTGCAGGTGTCAAACAGGGAAGCAAACCTTACAAGGAAATAAGAATGAAAACCTGGTGCAGATGGACTGGATTGGACTTCTGGAAATCTAATGCCAGGCAGTTCATTGTCAGCATATGGAAAATACAACACAATCAGTCCAATAAGTCTAATCCCAGGAGCACAATAAAGCTTAAGGTATGACTACATAGGAATTCTTACAAATTACATGTGACCATGAGGGGTTGATTCTTCAGCTAAAAGGTCTAGAATCTAAATGTGGTTTCTGACTGATAACATAAAGGTCAGAAGGCAATAAAGTACTTGTGACTTCTGCCCTAAGGATGGGTAATGGTCTAGGGATGTAGAGTCTGGAATAATCATTGTGAGGAATAAGGGTGAGGTGTGTCCCTTCAGATAGCAAAAAGGTCACCAGGTTGTTAGCAACCTCTACTCTTAAGTTTCTGGATGGAATGCTTATAGTTGATTTTGTCTCTGCCAGTTGGGGAGACCCTACTGCATGATTAACATTCCTTCTTGCAGTGGTTCTCTGTGAGAACAGAGACCTCTGTGACCCCAGCAGTTAAACACCACAACTAAACATTAAGACCCTATTGTTGGTCTGCCATCTGCACCTACCCAGGAGCTGAGGCTGTTCCACAGCCTGCTGTGCATGGGTCCAGCCAGGAGAGAGCTCTTTGCCCCGGGAGTGGGAGTGTTTTCACTCCTGGGCTCAGAGGTGAGATAGCCACTTTATCTCCAATAACTGTCCTGAGCTAGGCCAGTAGGAGCACATAGGGTACAGGAACAGTGGAGTGACTGAGACAGAATCCTTCTACACCCAGAGCTTAGGCTGTTCCAGAGCCCTCATAACACAAGTTCTGCCAGAAGAGATTTGTCTCCCAGGAGTGCTGACATAGGCTTACAGACCCACAGGACTGATGAGCTCCAGCCAGAGACAGCAAGAACATCTAATATCAGAGATAACCAGATGGTGAAAGGCAAACACAAGAATCTTACCAACAGAAACCAAGGCTATTTGAAATCATCAGAACCCAGTTCTCCAACCACAGCAAGTCCTGGATACCCCAACATACCAGAAAAGCAAGAGGTAGATTCAAAATCACATCTCATGATGCTGATAGAGGATTTTAAGGGCATAAATAACTCCCTTAAAGAAACACAAAAGAACAAGTAAACAGGTAGAAGCCCTTAAAGAGGAAACACAAAAATCCCTTAAAGAATTATAGGAAAACACAACCAAGCAAGTGAAGGAATTGAACAAAACCATACCATATCTAAAAATGGAGGTAGAAACAATAAAGAAATCACAAAGGGAGACAACTCTGAAGATAGAAAACCTAGGAAAGATATCAGGAGCCATAGATGCAGGTCATCACCAACAGAATACAAGAGATAGAAGAGAGAATCTCAGGCACAGAAGATAACCATACACAACAATGAAAGAAAATGCAAAATGCAAAAAGCATCTAACCTAAAATATCCAGGAAATCCAGGACACAATGAGAAGACCAAACCTAAGGATAATAAGTATAGAAGGGAGAGATTCCCAACTTGAAAGAGATGCCCAAGAACATACAAGTAGCCTATAGAACTCCAAATAGACTGGACCAGAAAGGAAATTCCTCCTGTCACATAATAATCAAAACACCAAATGCACAAAACAAAGAAAGAATATTAAAAGCAGTAAGGGAAAAAGGTCCAGTAAAACATGTAAAGACAGACCTATCAGAATTAAACCAGACTTCTCACCAGAGACTATTGAAAGCCAGGAGATCCTGGACAGACAGCATGTAGACCCTAAGAGAACACAAATGCCAGCCCAAGCTACTATATCCAGCAAAACTCCTAATTACCATAGATGGAAAAACTAAGATATTCCATGACAAAGACAAATTTACATAATATCTCTCCACAAATCCAGTCCTTCAAAGGATAATAAATGGAAAACTCCAACACAAGGAGGGAAACTACACCCTAGAAAAAGCAAGAAAATAATCTTTTTTTAACAAACTAAAAAGAAGATAGCCACATAAACGTAATTCCACATCTAACAACAAAAATAAAAGGAAGCAACAATCGCTTTCCTTAATATCTCTTAATATCAATGGACTCAATTCCCCAATTAAAAAAAAACATAGACTAACACACTGGAAACATAAACAGGACCCAACATTTTGCTGCACATAGGAAACCCACCTCAGTGACAAAGGCATACACTACTACACAGTAAAAGACTGGAAAACAACTCTCTAAGCAAATGGTCCCAAGAAACAAGCTGGAGTAGTCATTCTAATATCGAAAAAAATCTACTTTCAAAAGTTATCAAAAAAGATAAGGAAGGACACTTGATACTCACCAAAGGAAAAATCTACCAAGAAGAACTCTCAGTTCTGAACATCTATCCTCCTAATCCAAGTGTACCTACATTCATAAAAGGAACTTTACTAAAGCTCAAAGCACACATTGCACCTCACACAATAATAGTGGGAGATTTCAACACCCCATTCTCCACAATGGACAGATCATGGAAACAGAAACTAAACAGAGTCACAGTGAAACTAACAGAAGTTATGAACCAAATGGATTTAACAAATATCTATAGAACTTTTATCCTAAAACAAAAGAATATACGTTCTTCTCAGCAGCTCATGGTAACTTCTCCAAGACTGACCGTATAATCGGTCACAAAAGAGGCCTCAACAGAATTAAGAAGATTGAAATAATCCCATGAACCTTATCAGATCACAATGGACTAAGGCTGGTCTTCAATAACAACATAAACAATAGAAAGCCCACATACACGTGGAAGCTGAACAACACTCTACTCAATGATAACTTGGTCAAGGAAGAAATAAAGAAAGAAATTAAAGACTTTTTAGAGTTTAATGAAATGAAGCCACAACATACCCTAACTTAAGGGACACAATGAATGCAGT
>JADRCD010221297.1:0-32540 GCA_019843815.1 Montemys delectorum
TCCTCATGCTTCTG
The DNA here is from genome assembly GCA_019843815.1 of Montemys delectorum. Taxonomy (NCBI): domain Eukaryota; kingdom Metazoa; phylum Chordata; class Mammalia; order Rodentia; family Muridae; genus Montemys; species Montemys delectorum. Next base: position 15 of record JADRCD010221297.1, read on the forward strand.
TATGGCCCTTTGGTTTAGTTTGTTGTTCATAATGGTAAAGACACTTAATGTGAGATTCATTTTCTTAACAAAACTTTTATAAACACTATAACTTATTGCTAACCACAGGCTCATGTGATCATACTCACCTCTGGAACTTACTTTTCTTTATATAGCATTACTTTATGCAACATAAAGACAAATTCACCACATCCTCCCTGTGTCTCCTAGTAATGAGCACACTAATGTCCTTTTCAATACCTTTGACTCCGCTAGGCTCTCACGTACGAGGAGTCATGCAGTGTTTGTTCTGTTACTGACATTTCCTTTAGCTCCGTGCTGTCCAGGTCTATGGTAGCTGAGCCACCAGTGGTAAAGATGTCTTCCCTTTTAGAGCTGAGTAATATTTTATTGTATGTTGATGCTACACTTTATACTCATTCATCTAGGAAAGGATATATAGATGTTTCCTTGTCTTGTATCATGAATAGGCTAGAATAAACATGGCAATGTAGAGATCTTTGGGATGTTTGGGAAAGATAGCCAGAGTGTGTTTCCTGGATAATCTGGTAGTTCTATTTTTAGGGCTTAAACTCCATACTTTTTTTTTTATTCAGTGGCTGTTGCATTTTTTATCTGTAATAATGGCACACAAAGACCCTAGCTCTCCCCAACCTTATCATCACCTTGGTAGCTCTTTTGAAAACTAAATTTACCCTTCCAGATGTGATACAATATCTCACTGTAGTATTGATTTGCATTCTGTCATGATTCTTGATATGAACATGTTTTCATGTGTCCATTGACCATTTTTTAAATTCTTTTTAAAATTTTATTTATTATTATACATAAGTACACTGTAGCTGACTTCAGACACTCCAGAAGAGGGAGTCAGATCTCATTATGACTGGTTGTGGTTGCTAGGATTTGAACTCATGACCTTTGGAAGAGCAGTCAGTGCTCTTACCCACTGAGCCATCTTGCCAGCCCCCATTGGCCATTTTTATGTCAACTTCTAAGACCTCTCAATTTATGTACATTATTTATTTTTAAAATTGGGTTATTTGTTTTCTGTTGTTATTTTGTTTAGCCACAAAATTTAGGAATCCCTAATATATCTTAGAAATTAATTCCTTACATGGTAAATGATATGACAATGTATTCTCCCATTCTATATATTTCCTTCCCACTCTGCTAACTGTTTCCTCTGCTGTATAAAAGCATTTTAGTTTGCTACAAAACTACTCATTTTGTTTTGCTTTGGTTGATTATGTAATTGTTAAAGCCAAATCAAATCCTTGTTCAAGTTAATGGCAAAGGGTTTCCTTTAAGTTTCTTCTAGAAACATAGAGTTTTGGGTCTTATTCCATTATAAGGTGACTTTTTTGTGGTGTGAGATAAGGATCCAGTATCATCTTTCTGCTGTAGGTGTCCAGTTTTTACACATCATTTGTTGACAGGGTTGTTCTTACCCCATTGTGTATGGTTGACCCCTTTTCAACTATCATTTTGCCAACACAAATACTTAAATTTCACTACATTTGAAGCCATTGACTCTCAGATTGTATACTATTAGGACATTATAGTTAAATGATAGGAATTCTAAATTCCATTACTAAAATATATCAAACTATTAAGCATAATGGCATTCTATGTAAAATCTTGGTTTAAGGGGCGAAGATGTGTTTTTCACTAAAGTAGCATTGGAGAACGTCAGAACGGATGCCAGTGGAAGAAACTCAAACTCCAATGTTTACTCTATCTTTATGGCATGGGCCACCAGACTTTAGCTCAAGCTGAGTTATCTTTCTAGACAATTGAGGGAGTTCTAGAAGCCTTGATTGATCTGGGAGTAGTATGAAATGAAGCAAATGTCTGCCTCAGATTCACTGTGTGACCTTGGAAAAGTCCTCCATCATCTCTGAGCTTCTCATATGACCTTATCTCTAAATGATTGTGAAGATGGAGTAGCTGGCTTGCAAGATAATGAAGTGGCTGAAGATACAGAGGCTGGAATCTGATCACTTCAGTTCTCCATATGAGCTCATGCAAATTCACCAAATTCCTTTGGCATGTATTTTTCACCATCTACATAATGATAGTAAAAGTAAGGTTTACTGTGAAGAGTATATTAAGAGTAGTTTAATATAATACCTGGCACTATTGGGCACTTGATAAATACCAGACACAACTTTGCCTAACGGATGTAAAGCATGGAGACTAATGTCACATGAAAACTAATATTACAGATCAGTTGATATTCATGTATGTATATACATATGTATGTATGTGTATCTATATAGACATATGAAAATACTTATCATGTAATCATCACATCTAGATGCATTTAATGCCAAAGGCAAGGTTTTGGTCTGATGACTAGCCTAAGAGTTCTTGGTTCTATTGTCTGTACAAAGTAAGAAACTATTCCATGAAAAGATTTAACAGGTCTGTATGTTTTTGCCACATGAATAACCTGACTGATGTGTTCCAGCTTCCTGGCAGGGACTTATCTGATTTTTCTTATCCCCTTCACTCTCTGCATTTTGAAGAAGATGAATAGGTGTGAAGAGAGTTCACTCTGCTGCTCTGGGTTCTCTAATCTGTAAGCTCAGAATCTCAGAGAGCCCATGCTGATAACCTCTCTTCCCATTTCTGTTTTTTTTTTTTTTTTTTTTTTGCCAACATGGTCCTCCACTGTCTGGCAGACTTACAAGTGACAAGAAAATTTCTTGCCTTCTGGAATCTCCAGATGTTCTTAGGGTCAGTTTATAGGCTAATTAAATATTTTATCTTGACTGAAGCTTGGAAATCTTCAACTCCCTATCTCGGATCCTAGTTTCAAATACTTGATTTTTTTTTTGAAAGTTCTCTCTCATCTGAGGACTTAGTTCAAAATCTTTGCCTCTTGAATACATAGACAAGTTCTTGGTGAAAGATCACAGCTCAGAACTGTGTATCAAAGAAGGATTGGACAGTCTTTCCTCCACTTTGCTCAGCGTTAGCCTTTTCAAAACAATTTCTGAGCAAGGAGGCCATGGTGTAAGGAATTTATTTTAGCCTTTATCTACTGAAGATTTGCCTCCTCCAGCTTCCTTTAGTTACTAGCATTGTGTAGCAAGTACCCAGAACTGAAGCAGCTTAAATTGACTCATTGCTTCCCTAGGAGGAGGTCAGAGAGAGCACATGTGGTATGGTTCATTCTTGTTCCACAATGGCTAGAAGAGCAGCAGGGAACACTTGAAGGACTAGGCATAATTGAATGGCCAGTGTTTCCTATTATCTACAGGTGTCTTCACACCACAGGCTCACACTTATAGGTAGAAAGCTTATATGAAGACTCCCATTCATGACAGTTCAGGACAAGGGTATGGACCCTCTTTTTAATGGGAAATGCTAATTTTTCCTCTCACAATGTAGCCCAGGACTATACCTAGATACATCACTTGTCTGAGGATTTCATCTTTTTATCATACAAAACACAGCTGCTTTGAAGTGTGTGGGCATGAAGAATGTAGTCATATTCAAGATCTCAATTCAAGATCTCTTTAGAGAGCTCTCTTGGAACCTTGAATGAGACTTCATAGACTTTGTGAAAGGAAACACTTTCTATCCTGAATATTCAGCTCAAACAATGAAAAGTTTCAAAGAGTATGGGGCGGGTATGAATTATACTTGCTCTCCTCCTTTTAGGATCATGCATACATATATTACCACATTAGAGACGAGGAAAATGAAGAAGTACAACCAGTGCCTGGGTATCTTTCACACTTGTGTTCTCATCGATTCCTCTAACTGACCCCTCAAGGCTAGGACTACAACCTCAGTTCCTCATCACAGATAAGGAAGCCGAGACGCTGAGATGCCATGATGCCTTCTCAAAGAGTGCGTGGTCATTGTAGTGGAGGCTTCTCTCTAAATCCTCTGACTTCAGACTCAGAAGCCCTAGTCACTCCAGGATCCCTCTTCTGCTGGTGCATCAGGTTGCTATGTCCTGTTTATTTACTGGACCAGTACTCATATGGCTACAGAATCACAATTGAACCTGAATCTTCCCACTTCTTTGATAATTAGTCTTTTATTGTTAACTATTATGTTGACATTCTTTCTGTTGTTGTTTTTGTTCTTTTGAGGCAAGGTGTCTCTGTGTATCGCTTTCTGTCCTCGAACTCACGCTGTAGACCAGGCTGGCCCCAAATGCAGAGATCTGCCTGCACCTCTACCTCCTGAGTGCTGGGAATAAAGGCATCTGCTATAACCCCTGGCATGCTGAAAATTAAAAAAAAAATTGGAAACTACATTTTGCTATTTAAATATGTATTCTATATAACAACTCAATGGCATAAAGCAGTTTGTCCTTTGGGTGAGCTTAATTCACCTACCAATCCACTGATCATAAGTACGTAAATAATTCTTTACCTTCGTTTGCTTGATTTGGCAAACATTTATTGAGTTCCTGCCCAGGTACTTTTCTCAGCACTGGAGATACAGCAGGGAACAACATGGCATTAGCTGTTTTTGCTGGAAAAATAGAAAATATGCAATAATTGTCTAATATATTGTTAGAAAATAGTAATCACTCTGATGATAAACTAAAGCAAGGAAGTGGAGGGAGAATAATCTGAAACTAATTTTAAAACTGTAGTCAGGGAGGACTTCTCTGAGGAAGAAAGAGTCATACAGAAGTCTGGTGGGCAAAGAATCAGACATCTAGATACTGGGGATGGTATTCTGACAGAAGTAAGGACAGAGGCTCTGCCACAGGCTATCTGACTTCATAAGGGATGAATCCAAGATTATGTTAGATAGGTACATCAGAGATCCACTGTGCAACATGGTGCCTAGAGTTAACATTACTCTGCTATGTACTTAAAAGTTCGTGAAGAGGCTGAACCTGGTGCCTGTCATTCTTATCATTATCATCTTCATTTTTCCATCATCCTCATCTTACTCATTCCTAAACAATGAGAAGGCAAGATGCCTGGAGGACATTGTGGTAAGAAAAATGTCAAGAAATGATCTTGGAGTTGCCAAACAACCATCATCATATAAAGCCCTGTTGACAATGGAAGATATCTTGGAAGGTTTTATTCAGTATGCCATATGTGTATGATTTCCCTTCCCTGGGGAGGTGTGAACAAATATCTTTTTACCCCAGATAGGGTACCAATATGATAGGACAAAGGGGAAAGAAAATCTGTCCAAATCTTGTTTAGTAAACCATTGAGTTTCTTGGGGTTACTTATAGATTAAATGACTCACAGGCAGCTGTATTACTGAAAAGCTCACCATAGGATACACATCTTTGTTACTTTCTATTGCTATGAAGGGACAAGGCACCTTATAAAAGGCAATGTGTATTGGGTTTCTTAATTCCAGAGTGTTGGGGCCCATGATCATCATGGCAAAGAACATGGTAACAGGCAGGCAAATGTAGTGCTGGAACCATATCTGAGAGCTTACATTCTGTTCCATAGATATATGGCAGAAAGATAGGAAGAGATACTGGGAATAGAATTGGCTTTTGAAACCTCAAAGCCCATCCCTGGTGACACACCTTTTTCAGTGAGGCCATACCTACTAGTCCTTCCCAAACAGTTCTACAAATTGAGGACCAAATATTTGAACATATGAGCCTATAAGGGGCTAAACCACTACAATGGATGGCAACTCACTAAGGCTATATCCCTTTATGTATTTATATGATTTGCAGACAGCTCAATTGGTTTTACTGTCACTTCTCCCAGCAATTGTTACTGCTTGTGTAAACTTGGACAGAGGCCTTGTGAATCCTGCAAGTTTCTTGTAATCTTGGGACTTGTAAGTTGTATTTACTTCCTGGGCTTCAGTCAAATACTTCAACTTGCAAGGAATAGTTCCACAACACAAATGGAGGGCTTGCAAACAGAAAAGCAGCTTATGCTCTATGGAATAGCCTCACTTACTTGTGATAGACAGTGCATAATGATAAATATGGATATTGTAGAGAGCTTGGGAGGCCACTGGGTTTGTCCTGGGAGTTGAGATAATATGGATATAAGGTAACTGTGGCAAAGCCAACAGTAATTGGAAATAGCTTTGTTTTAAAAATAACCCTTCTACTTTCTACTGAAGGATTGCATAAGAAAAATCTCAAGAGCTAATAGGGATTCCAGAGCTGTAAGGTTGACTGATTAAGATAAGTACTGAGGGGAGGAGTGGGTCACTTCTGGAGTGGAGTTGCGTCAAAAACTCTGCAATGAATGTATTTTTTTAATGTTGGAAAATATGGCTGACTCTGGCAGAAATGGTCTATATTTGAGCTCTAGAGCTATTGTTTACTGTCTATGAGATCCTATAGAAATAAGTAACCTGCATTTCATCATTTATAAATGGAGATAGTAAAATGGGCTATATAATTTAGTTATTAATTATTATTGATATTATTATTAATACTTGACAGGCTATATGATTCTTACTTTGAAGTCACGTTGAAGAATATGTTCATTCTTTTAAACTTTAAAAATAATCCAAGGTCTTTGTCTGAAGTGACCATAACAATATATGCCTACCAGCAAAACTAGATTCAGGAGGGTAAGTTAAGGACTATTTAAAATATTTCCAGTGCAAAGGGATGCTCTTGCCCCCATCACAGAGTATAAACTTTCTTGGCATTTTTAGTAACTCTTTTAATTATTGTGACCAGACCCCAACAAAAGTGTCAATTTAAGGGAGGAATTGTTGTCTTTGGCTCATGGCTTCAGAAGGTATAGTCCAGGATCACTGTACCTCAGGTCTCTGACCCTATCATGAAGCATCCAGGTAGCAGGACCTGATGGTGGAGGAGCTTTGTCATGGCAGACTGACAGCAGACAAAGGAGTAAAGTACAGGGAACTGCCAGTTAGGATACAGCCCCAAGGGTTCATCCAGGGTGACCTACTTCCTTCTCCACATACGCCTCGTTTTCTTTTACCATTTCCCAGTACCATCACATTATGGATTTGTCAGGGCCTTCAGATTTGCATAGCTCTAAAGATCCTTCCAGACACACCTAATTGAGGTATTTTTCAGTTAATTCAGGTTAACAATCAAGATTAAGGATCATATTTGCTTTGACATGATTTGAGCTCACATAAGTGGTCCTAAATAATTTGTCTTTCCTAAAATTTAATTTATGTCAATAAATGTGTTAACTATTAATATAATATAATATGATATAATATAATATAGTATAACTAGGATTATAGTAAAGTTGGGCTATAATTAAAACCCAACTAATTCGTATGTTAGTAATATACAATGAATATGAGTTGACATGAACAGTGTGGGTTGGGTCTATGTGTGTGTTCAAGATAAATGATGAATCCAAACATTTCTAGGTTGTCATTTTTAATTCTGAAGCATTGCTGTGCTTGATGCTATGTGTTATTTAAAGAGAGGGAGAGAAATTGATTTAATAACCTGTCACATTATACAACACAAGAAGAACTTGAGAAGAAAAAGCACTTTAGTATTCTTTGGAGGAAAGAAAAATATTGTGACAGCTCTATGGAGAAATCCTTGCACAGGCGCTGGTAGAAATCATGGTGCTAAGGATGTGGGGGAAACTGTGGCTACCAAACAGTACTTGGTCGACCACACTACAGAGCTTCATATGCAGGTGGCTGTTTCTTGTATGAAGAGTGATGAAATGAAATCCCAATTGTTCCTTTAAAATAATTTATTCCATATTTTTGTTGGCCAACTACTCTCAGGTATGGGTCCTGCCATAGAATGTGGTTGATACTCCAGTGATACTCCATTGGAAAAAAACCCCACCTTATTGTCCCCTGCCCAACAGGTATCAATTGCAAATAGCTTCTTGGTTAGGGGCGGGCTTTATTTTTTCATTTTGGTTTGCTGTTTTTTATTTATTTTTATTTCTTACTTTTGCATTATTGGTATTTTGTTTGATTATTTTTATTTCCATTGTCTCATGTTCTGGGTTTTTTGTTTGTTTGTTTGTTTGTTTGTTTTGAGGAGGAGAAAGAACACGAAGTTGGGTAGGTAAGGAGGTAAAGATCATCTTCGAAGAATTGGGAGAGGAGAAACAATATGATCAAAATATAGTGTAAGGAAAAAAGTTTTTAAATAAAACCCCAAAATAATAAATTTTTTACATCACCATTTCTTCTGGGAATTTCTCTGATATTCTATTTTTAAACTGAGATGGGGCAGAAACATAAAAAAAAATATAGTAATATCTTTTTCTGGTGCTTCTTCCAAAAAGTCTAATACTTGAGTATAAACTCTGGCTTTGGGGGCAACCCATTTTCTCCTTGATTGAACCAAGTTGTTAAAGAATTGTCCATACCTCCCAGTGAACAACTAAGAAATGTACACTAATTGTGGAATACGTTGGATTTGTTACTTGTGGCTACAAAGAAGATAAACATTGTAGTTATTCAAGGCTCCTTAGTAAGAGAGTTCAGAAGAGTGCACAGCATTGACATTAGACATTGGAAAGAGGGTTTGCATGGGAATAGCTTTATTCTAGATGGATGCTTCAAGAAGGTGGGGCAATTTGAGTGTCTTTTAAAAAAATATTACTAAAGTGTGGAGAACAGACCATGACTGAAGACAAAGAAATAGATTTCACTCATCTCATCTAAGATAGGGAGATGTGTAGATATGTTTGTGGTTTAAACAATGTTTGTGTCTCTGCTACAGGTGTGATTATGAAATTGTCTCACTTTTGTCTTGCTCTATCATAGGCATAGAATGACCTTGTCTTATGAAAATATTTGACAGGAGGACATAGAAACTCAGCTGTGAGTATCAGGCCAGCTCTAGTCTGCACTAGGCCAGGTACACAGAACCAAGTCATTTCCTAAATATCGGTGGCTGTTTTTCTCTTGAGCAAAGTAAAGCTCAGATATGTCACTGCTACATTTTTAATGTAACTTAACCTTAGCCCGCATGTTGGCAAAGGATAAAAAGAGGGGAAAAGTTAATCAGAACAAGTTTTGTGTCTCAATGACCTTTCATTCCCAGGTTCTTTCTTTTATATTAAAAGACTAGTTATGATACTTAGAGTAGTTATCATCTACACATTCAGCTTTACTTTAACACCATTTTTCCTCCGTCCTTCCTCTGCCTTCCTGGTCATATAAAGGGAAAATTCTCACAAATTCTTTGGAAGATACTCAAGTCTTTTTTCATCTCTATTTGGAGTTTCTTAAACTTAAATGTGTCCTGTATATGTAAAGATTACAGTCTGATTGTATAAGATGGTTACTATAATGTGTGACAATTAACACATCTACACTATTACAGTTATCCCATAGGTTTTTTTTTTTTGTCTTTTTTTTTTGGTTTTGATGACAAGAGTGTTAAAATATATATTTTTCACACCAAGTCCAAATACAGTATAACTTCACCACCTAAATTTCTTGTGGTGCACTTTAATTAGATTTCTAGACTTACTCATCCTGTGTATCTACTCACTTCTTCATATTCTTTGACCTAAAAACATAATAGTATATTCTTTTGCCAGGGACCTGGCAAGGAGAGCGCCTCAGTGGGATAGATGGCTCCATTCCTGTCTCAGTTTCTAAGTCAGGTTCAGTTATTTGTGTTTTTGGAAACAGTTTCACTTTTTTCTTTCTTTCTTTTTTTTTCATTTTTTCTCATAATTTATTTATTTTCATTTATATCACATCCCAATCACAGCCCCTCCCTCCTCTCCTCCCAGTCCTGCCCCTTCAAATCCCTCTCCATATTACCCCTCCTGTTCTTCTCAAAGATAGCTGAAACCCCTCTTGGTTACCAACGCACCCTGGGACATCTAGTCCCAGCAGGTCTATGTATCTCCTCTCTCACTGAGGCTCAACCAGGTAGGAGAAGGGGATCCAATGACAGGCAACAGAATCAGAGAGAACACTGTTCCAATTGTTAGGGGACCCACATGAAGACCAAGCTGCACATCTTCTACAAATATGGTGGTAGTGGGGAGACTTGGTCCAGCCCTTGCATGCTCTATGGTTGGTGGTTCAGTCTCTGTGAACCCCCATGGGCCCAGGTTAGTTGACTCTGTAGGCCTTTTTGTGATATCCTTGACCCCTCCAGCTTGCTCAATTCTATTCCCTACTCTTGTACAAGACTCCTCAAGCTGTGTATAATGTTTCTCTATGGGTCTCTGCATCTGTTTCCATCTATTGCTGGATGAAGCCTCTCAGGAGACAGTTATACTAGTTTTTTTTTGTCTGCAGGCATAACAGAGTGTCATTAACAGTGTTAGGGCTGGTTTTCTCCCATTAGATGGGTCTTATGTTGACCAGTCATTGGTTGGCCTTTCCTTAGTCTCTATTCCATCTTTATCCCTGCATATCTTGTAGGCAGGGCAAATTTTGGGTTAAAGGTTTTGTGAAGCCTTGCCTGGCTATAGCAAATAGCCACTTCAGTTTCTGTATGTGTATGCTCCCCAGTAGGAATCTAATCTAGGATCACTCCCCTCAACTCCCCGTATAACCCTAAGGAAATAGAGTCAATCATTAAAAATCTCCCAACCAAAAGAAGTCCAGGGCCAGATGGTTTTAGTGCAGAATTCTACTAGGCTTTCAAAGAGATAATATCAATACTCCTCAAACCATTTCTTCAAAATAGAAACCGAAGGACCACTGTCAAACCATTCTATGAGGCCACAGTCACCCTGATACATAAACCACACAAAGACCTAACAAAGAAAGAGAACTTCAGACCAGTTTCTCTTATAAACATTGCTGCAAAGATACTCAATAAAGTACTCGCAAACCAAATCCAAGAGCACATCAAAAACATCATCCACTATGATCAAGTAGACTTCATCCCAGAAAAGCAGAGGTGGTTCAATATGGGAAAATCCATCAATGGAATTCACCATATAAACAAACAGAAAGGAAAAAAACCACGTGACCATCTCACTAGATGTTGCAAAAGCCTTTGACAAAATCCAAGACCCCTTTATGATAAAACTCTTGGAAAGGGCAGAGACACAAGGCCCATACCCATACACAATAAAGGCAATATACGCAAGCCGATAGCCAACATCAAATTAAATGGAAGGAAATGTAAAGTAATTCCACTACAATCAGGGACAAGTCTGTTCACTATTTCTGCATCTCTTCAACACAGTACTCGGAGTTCTAGCCTTTTTCACTTCCAAACCTCTCGTTTGAAAGTATCAGTAAGTCACTGACAGTTACCACACACCTCTCATAAGCTGTGTGCCCTTCTTGTCACCTCATGTGAGGATGGACAGCTATGCTCCACTGGAGATGGCATAATGCATGAATCAAAATGTTCTCTGCAAGCTTGGATAGGATGTCAGAGAAAGGTATGTTCCATACTGGAGTAGGATGGTGAGCCAAGGAAGACACCATTCAGTTGTGAGTCTGAAGGGAATAGAGTGCAGAAATAACACTGCTTTCAAAGAAAAAAAATGCAAACTTTTTGCATAAATCTGAGCCCAAGGAAAGGAGAACCCCAGTGGATAAACTGTGATAACTCAATGAGGAGTAGCTCTGACAAGACCACGTGAAGGAGGATGCCTCTTCCTGGCTGGGGCCTTAAACCCCAGCTAACATGGTCCTGGCTATTTTTAAAGACTGATTGAGAAGAAGAAGCCTGAAGCATCCTAGGGCCCCTGCTGCTCTAGCATCACGTCACTGTCACTGTCTGTTCAGCACAGATGGTTTTCAGAAGAGCTCAGCTGGGGAGAGGAAGGGCCTTCCCAGGAGGGACTGCTGCTTTTGAGGGCTAAGTCTTTGAATAGAGAATTGCCCGGATGTGGTCTCCAGCTTGTGTGAATTTACTTGGATGGTGGCCTTTCCTCTGAGTCTACAAACAAGACAGAGTGCAGGCAAGTTGGATATGGCAGCTGACTTCTGCGCCATTGCTGGGCCTTGAGAGTGAGAGCTGGCAAACTTCTTAAAAAAAAATGTACTTGGGCTAGATCAGTTACTGTGGTTCAGCCTGACACATATAATCTCACTCACATATCTGCTGCATCTCCCATGACACTGAACACTTACTTCATGAATGGCTTTGAAGCTCATTTTTGTCTTAGATGATCTCACACACCTGACTCTTTCACACAAACACAGACACAGGCACAGGCACAAAAAGAGACAGTTAGACCCCCACACACATGCGCACATGAACAACGCATGCAGACACACATATACATATATGTGCATGCATGTGAGCACACATACACACAAACACACTCATATAATAAACTGTTGCATTCAGTACAGAGCTAAGTTTTGGGTCTTAGCAAATAAATTCAACCCAGGGAGTCAAAGCTAGAGCAAAGAGCTTCAGTTGTAATTTGGTGGGAATTTTCTAGAACAAACATACCTATTTCTAAACTATTATAGATTCAGGAAATAAGGGCAGACTACCTTAATCCCAGGAGGTCAAGATCTTGGTCACAGAGTGGCTACACCTAGGACCATGTCTGACACAATGTTAACACAGTTTAGTATGTGAGTGTGGAGTGTGTGGGTGAATGAGGTTCCTGCTTGCTGCATAAAGTGTATGGAGACTTTCCTATGAGGTAGGCCTACTCGATAGTTACAGCATGGTTCTGTAAAGGTAAGTTTTATCTGCTTATTTTTAATCAGTGTGCAAAGTATAAGGTTTCATGCTAGGATTTCAAACGACATTTGCTTTTGCTCCCTTTCCTCTCCTTCCTTAACCCTTCACCCCTCTACCCCCTCTCCCCTAATTCCTCTGCCCTCCTCTGTATCCTTCCTCCCCAAGAACCTTCTTTTCATTTCCCTTCCTCAGACAATCTGCTGCTTTCTCTCCTTTCCTCAACACGCCCTGCCCCTTCTCATGGTGTCCTTTCTATGTCCCATTCTATGCCCTCACTCACACCCACTTACACACATGCATTTATGTAAGCATTAAAAGGTAGGATTCACAAGAGAGTGAACACGGCGTGATGTTTGTCGGAATCTGAGTTGCCATTCTTAATCTAATTCTTTCTGGATATAACCCTCATTCATTTCCCTGCAGATTTCATGTTTCCTTACAGCAGAATAAAACTCCATTGTGTCTATGTGCCACATTTTAACTTTCCCTTCATCTGTTGATGGGCACCTAGGCTGGTTCTATCCCTTGCTATTATAAACCATGGGTGAACTTCTATTATTAATCAAATGCCTTATTTCTTGATGGCAGCATGTTTGGAAAACTTGATTTCTTAATGAATCAGTCATCCCGCCAATGAGATATTTTACTCAAACTTTCCTTTAGAGAACATCCTTTGATGAATATTTGTAGATTAACCTTATCTCACATACCTTAGCTGTGTGGCTAAACCTCTATTAAAAGGGGAGCACAACTCTAACACTCAATACCCAACCAAGAAAGACATCAGCAGCACCTCAGACATCACTCTTGGACCTTCCTTCTAATCCTCTCCGTCTGTGTAGGGTAACTTTGTGTTGGCTTCTAACAGGGATTTGGATTGTGCTTCCTTTTTACATGAACATATATCATATACGATTTCCTGTTTAGCTTGTGATCTCTTTCAGTTAGCAGTTTTGTGAGCTTATGGCATTGTATGGAGTCTAGTTGATCCATCCCTGATGCTGCGTGCCATTGCACTGTATAGCTATGCTGTATTGATTTATTCTATTGCTAATGAACATTTGGGCTGTTGCTGGTTTACAGCTATCAGGGCCAATGTTGCTTTTGGACCCTCCTACATATAGATCATTTTCATAAGCATATGGATTCGGTTCTTTATGCTACAAAATATTTAGAAGTATGATTGCTGAGTCATAGAATGGGAATATGTTGCACTGTGGTAGATATTTTGAAATAGTTTCCAAAAGCTGTTATACCAATACATACTCCTACCAGTAATGTGTGATGGTTATCATCATCCCCCCTACTCCCCAACATGTGGTGTTATCCATTCTTTGCATTATAGCCTTTCTGGTGGGTCTGCATTGGTACTTTGCTAGGGACCAAACTCAGATCCTTATACATGCCAGCCAAACTCTCGTCTATGAAGCTGTCTGTATTCAGAGCCACCTTGTGGAAGAGGGATTTTAACACACATATTCATTATGAGTAATACAATTATTGAAATTGATTATAATATTTTGTTTTTATTTGTTTTGCATTTTTAAATACAAAGACTTTTGTTTACATTTGCATTAAGACAGAATTAATTTGTATCTCTGGTTGGCTTGGAATGTTCAGTAATCTTCCGGCCTCAGCCTCCTGAATGCTGGGATTGCAAATGTGTACCATCATGCTGGATTATCTTATTTTTGCTCTCTTTGTGATAAACATTTTAAGCCATTTATTGTTTTTGTGTGTGTGAGTTTCATATCATGCACCCCAATCCCACTCATCTTCTCATCTCTTTGCACCCACACTTGATCCTAGCAACATCTCCTCCAATAGAGGAAAAAAACCTTGGTGTTGAAGCTGTGGTTTGTCAGTGTGTTCCATAGTATTCTCTTCTGTCCATACTTTTTTTTTCTTGCAAATGTTCATTACAATGACTTGTTAGTCTGGTATGAGGGATGCCTCTGGCTTCTGCTACTCTTTCAACACTGGAACTTCACTTGGACTCCTTTTAGATATTCTCTGTGTGAGAGCTGACCATCTCTGATACCTGTCAGGCCCAGATTCACAGCTTTGAATTGGCTCATCCCAACATCTACCCCATTGATGAACTGCTGGAGTGCATGAAGGGTCGGGTTCTACAGATCCAAAGCTATAGGTTCTCATGACACAGGGCAATTACTGAAGGTTTCTTCTCAGTTGTATTCCAGTCAAACTATGTGTCCCCAACCCTAGTTATTGTTCTTTATTGAAACCACTTCATCCCTACAACCACTGTTAGACTAACACCTTAAAAGTAAAAACTTTTAAGTTTTTCCTGTTGTATTCATTTCCACTGCCAATCTTGTGTTGTGGAGCTTTCTACTGCTGTATTTGGTATCTATTACCTTTCCATTCATCTATAAAATCAGTGTCCTATTCTTGGCTCATATATATTAGGATCATTTTCTATATTGCTTCATGGGCTTCATTGTAGCCAAAACTAAACCTCTGTAGTATTTAAATCACAGCTACTTACGAAAGTGGGCCAAACAGTCATAAATAAGGTTACGTTTTTTTTTTTTTTTTTTTTTTTTTAAATATATAAACAGATATTTCTGGTATTGGTCCAGAGCCTCTGTTATCACTACAGAAATCCACATTGTTTTTTTCATGCCATTATTTTACCCTATTCTTAACAAGCGGAGTCTTTCTTGTCTCCATAGCATTTCCATGAAGATAAAATGGTGGTTGAATTGCCAGCTATCTTGACCACATTCTAAGTGGGGGAAAAAGTGAGCATCAAAAGGCCATTTCAGTTACGTTCAGAGTTTGATGCCTGCTACTCTATCAGATGTTTATATCTCTGGCTTTTAAATTTTTAAATTATTTTTAAATAAATAATTTTACCAATATAAATATATAACATATTTTATTATAAAATATGTTATAAATTTTATTTATATGAATATATAATAAAGTATAAATATATTCTAAAGTAATAAAATAATACAGTAAATATTTAAAATTACATTAAAATATCTCTATTTTGTATAATAAATAAAAACGTTATCTGTGTAGGTGTATGTCTCATGTATGTGCCCCCCCCAGAAGCAAAACAAAAGCATCAGATATCCCAAAGCAGGAGTAACAGGAGGTTGTGAGCTGCCAGATATGGGTACTGGGAACAGAGAGCTCCGCAAGAACAGAGGGTTCTCCTAGATGCTGAGGTGTCTCTGTAGCCTGTTAACTGTAGTGGTCTCTGTCTTAAGACCACTGAATAACTGCTTAGAACTGGCTTCTGGGGAGGCTGGGAAATTAGTGGTTGACTTTCAGACCTCTAAAGCAGCACAAGGCAGAGATAAAAAATGTAGACTGCTGTAGATGTTGGAGACAGGCCTCCCAGACTCCTCCTTAGCCCTGGAAACAAGGCTGCCGGAATGGACGGCGCCCTCTGCTGGTGCAGGCTTGCCTTTGGCCTGGTGCACAGGACATGGGCTCAGGCTGCCCTCAGGGTCCCTTCTCTGGCTGTTCTTGGGGCTGCTGCTGCTGCCCGTGTTCATGCCTCATTAGACTCAGCCACCTTTCCTCCATTACCATACCAACTGACCTTTAGTAAAATAGATGATAGCACACACCACTACCCACACACTCAGTGGGAAATGGGAAGGTAATGTCTTACCACAAACATCCCTCCTCCCCCAATGAATGGCAGGCCTTCCACTTGGTTTGGCTTGGAATTCTCTGTAATCCAGATAAACATTTGTCTCTTTGCTCTATTGGTAAACAGAGGAACTTGTTTTCCGCTGGCAAGGTGGACATTTCTTTTTTTTTTTTTTTTAAACAGGACTAATGAATAAATAACATTAAAAATGCCAACCAACAAAAACCTAAGAGCCTCTTCACAAGCCCAGAGAAAGTTCTGTTGGCACAAGGCAGATAGAGAACTAAAGGTGGAAACCCAACCTTCTAAGTACCAGCCAGCTGGGCAAGCCTAAATCACGTAGGGTCCCCACCTCTGGCTTCTTTGTTTTCATGATAAGGAAAATGTCTAATTCAAAGGTTTCCTGGACAGGTAAGAGCTATCATACTGTCATAGCTTTTTAGCGAAAGCCAAATAGCAAAGGCTTCCAATGTCAATTTAAAGACACACACATTCTATAGGGGATTTTCATCCAGCAATGGATATGAGAAATAGTCACAAATACTATGCATGCACCCCGCCCCCCCACCTCCTCTTTTGCAATTTGATTTGACTTTAAGCCAAATTCTTCCCAGCTTCTCCCATTGTAACAAGGAACACCAGATGTGAATTTTTAAATAGAATTATTTACCATAAAGTAGTAATTCAATCATCTCAGTGCAAATGCTTTGTAGATTAAATGAGCACATTAAATATAACAAGGGAGATGAAGTGGGTGTTTTCCTTTAATGTCATCCAATTTGTATGCCGGACTTTCCTAAGCACAGCCATTCCATCTCCACAGCAATCTTGCCGCATTGTGGGGTTAACCTTCATTTGTAGTTGAAGAAACCAAAGTTTAGAGGCCTCATGACTTACCAAGGTTACCCAAGTGTCAAAAGGGGTCTTGGTACCCCAACTCCAGAGAGGCTTGTATGCAGAAGGAATGGAAAGGATGAAGAGTGGGCTTTGTTGTTGTTGTTGTTTTAATTTTTAAATACCCATTTCTAAAGGCATCCTGAGGATTGAGACCTTATCTCATTTCCCGTTTTATTTCCAGTGTCTGGCCCAATGCCTGGTGGTAGCTGCTTAATATACATCTGTCCAATAAACACTAACTGGGTGGGTAAATGAGTCCTAAATCATAAGATATTGAAGTGGTTTTCAATCAAGATGAGCTGGTCTCAAGGTGCCTCTCACAGGAGGCAACCACTGTGCCACTGATTCCAGAACCTTAATAGAAAGAAATGACTTGAGAATGGGCGGAGTGATATCCAGCTATCTAGTCCTTTGTCCACCATCTGTCTGAGGGGCTAGCCTTTCCCTCAAGTATGGCCCGATGAGTAAGATGCAGGTGGTGAAGAAGGGAGCTGAAGACCCAGGGAGAAGGAATCCAAGATGACCACTCCTTCAGAGCCCCCAGGGCCTGTGACTATGTTCCTTGCTGGGTTGAGCTGAGAAGAACTGTTCAGCAGTCAATCACGTTTTCTTTCTTTTTTTTTTTTTTTTTTCAAAGAATGGATTCTTGGTGTGTATAATCTGATCACTTGTCATTTCTAAATTCCCACCATTTAGCCCTAACATCAGTGTGCTGTAGGTATTTGTGGACCCAAGTAGGGACATAGTGGGCTAGAAGAGATGCTTCCCACACAACAGAAGTCTGGTCTCTGCTAGTGAAGTTTCTGAAACAGCAGGCGCCTCAGTGTGGCCTCAGGTCCTCACTACAGAGCAAGTGAGGCATGCCTTGGCAAGACGGTAAGGATAGGCAGGTTTGAGTTCAGTCCTAAGAAAGGAGGAAAGGTTCAGCATCCTGAAGGTTTGATTCTCTATCTGAATCTAGGACTGGGCTTTGCTGGAACAATCATTTCCATCTCTACCATATCAGTCAGCGTCTGATCAGAGGACTGGAGCCATCCATTATCTTGAAAGGGAAAGTTTCATTTAAAGAACTGATTAGTAGGAGCTAAAGTTGTGATGTCCTTAGAGAATCAGAAAGGCGGTAGCTGCAGGAAGCAGTTTCTACCCTGGGTACAGAAGTAAAGGGGGCCCTTGGTAGGGCTGTTAGCAAATCTCAGACTTTCAGGAAGGAACAGAGATGTGCTGTCTCTAGAGAGGTGGTGTATGGTTGGTGTGGATTGTCATCCTGATAGGAATATGGACTCACCCAGGAGACTTACCTCTGAGCATTTCTAGGGATGTTTAACTTAGGAATGCAAACCTACATTGACTGTGACCAGCACCATACCACAGGCTGAGCTTAAAAATGAAAATGAGCCAAGTATTGAATCCTCCTTTCAACGTTTGCTAGTTGGTACCATGGCTCAAGTTACTCCCATCATCATGCCTTCCCTGTCATGAAAGACAAGCATCCGATGAACCTTTTTTCCCTTCATCAGCCTTTTTTCTTGGGCACAGAAAGATAAATAAGGATCAGTGAGGCTGGTTTTATGAGTGGTGGGAAAGTGAAAAGCAAATTCAACAATTCAGTCCCCAGGTGAGGAGCTACATGTGGTTGGGGAAGGCTGCTGATGCTCATGAGAACAAGAACAACAACCAAGGTGGTTGAGAGCTGGCCTCCTTTTCTTCCTTTCCAAACCTTGCACTTTTGACTAGTGGCCTGCAGAGGCTGAACCCAATAAGATCTAGCAGTAAGGTAGAAAAACTAGTTTTCAGAGCCAATGGGTCCAGCATCACAAAGTAGTGAGTGACACAAGCTTAAAAATCATCACAACTATCTATTGTCCCCAAATTGTCTGATAGTCATAGACATGAGCTGTCTGCAGTTACTGTATAAGACAGCTAAATGCTCCTATTGGCTATGACTGATATTTAAGTCATCTGATGTTATCTGCAAATTTATTGGCTGCCCTAGATAGACGAGAGTAGATTTCTTATTCCTGTTTGTCCTGTCTGAGGCGTCACCTTGTGCTCTCTCATAAATTGATAGTGTTGGACACAGGCTTTTTAATAGGCTCTGTGTGTGTAATGTGGTGTGTGTGTGTGTGTATAGTTTACATGCATTCATGTAGGCATGTGTACATACAGTGTACATGCATATGGAGGCCACAGGTTGATGATTGGGCCTTCCCCAGTCACTCTTCATCTTATCTTTTGAGGCAAAGTCTCTCACTGAATCTGGAGCTCACAGATTCAGCTGGACTTGCTGGCCAGTGAGTACCAAGAGGCACCTGGCTCTGCCTCATCAGTGCCACGGTTACAGCTCATATTGTCATGCATGGCTTTTCAATCTGAACCCAGGACCTCATGCTTGTATGGAAGATACTCTACCCATTCATCTATCTCCACAACTGTTTTGGTCTTGACTCTGCAACTGACTATCTAGACAAGAGTCTGCTGCTCTCCTTCTATCTCATCAGTAAACGGACCGCCTTATACAACTGGAAACGGTATGGATTCAAAATAAATTGATGCTCAGTACCAGTAGAAGCTCACTAAATAGTAATTCTTATTCTGCCATTGATTTCCTTTTCCTTTTTTTTGGGAGGAGCAACTTACTCTGTAGCCATGGGTGACCTTGAACTTCTAACCTTCCTGCTTTAGCTTCCATACGCTAGGATTATACGTCAATGGCACAATACCCAGCTTTGCATTCGAACCGTTTGTGATTGAGTGTAACAAACATTGAAGGAGTAAATAAAATGGATCTTCTGCAAATTTACCTATGCATCAGTATCTTCATTGATAATCCCAAACCATTGTGTTCTTGGATCCGGAAGCATATAAGCAAAAAGGCATGGATCCTGCCATGTCAAGGCTCCCAGTCTTGTGATTCTGAGAGCAAATGGAGGAACAAAACAGTGAGATAGGAGCTGTGACTTAGTGAAATTGGTATCATAGGACCACATGGGATCTCCATTCATTTTCTATTGCTCTGCAAATCTTTACCTCATCCTTAATCCAAGGGGAATCATGAGTTGTCTCTTACATTTTCTATGGCTCTATTATTAATTAGACAAAGCACATCAAAGCACATCTTGTCTCACTCTGATGATACAAGAATCTTTGTTAGAAAAGACTGAAGGCTGAAATTATCCAGTGTCTCATTTTGTCATGTGTACAGTGTGACCACTTACAGTGCCTGGCTAGTGTTGTTCCTCAAACTGTCTACATTTATCTTTTACATATATTCTAGGATAAGTCATATCATAATGGTTGGATCTCTGGGACAATTATCAGAGAAGAGAGGAATATGAGGCACAGCCCTATAGCATTTTGTGATTTCACCTCACATGATAAGTTATTTTATGTGTGAGCCTGACTGAGCCATGGTGTAGTCAAATATTCTTTGTATGACAGGGTTTTGTGTGCTAATTAACATTTATGTTTGTAGACTAAAGAAAGAAAATTTCCCTTCCTAATGTAAGTGGATTTCATCTAATCAGCTGAAGGGTTGATAGAACAGAAAGCTCACTTTACCTACAATGAGAGAATCCATTTTGCTTTATTTTGCCTATGGACTTGACATGGAATATTGACTCTCCCTAGGTTTTAAGACTGTTGACTTTCAGTGTGTAATGACATCTTGAGCTTTTAAAGTTCTGAGGCTTCTGACCAGAGCTTTTCCATCATTGCCAAACATAGGACTTTCCAACTTCCATAATCATTAGAGCTAATTCCTTGCAACACACACACACACACACTCATACACACACACACACACACACACACTCATACACACACACACACACACACACTCATACACACACACACACACTCATACACACACACACACACACACACAGAGAGAGAGAGAGAGAGAGAGAGAGAGAGAGAGAGAGAGAGAGAGAGAGAGAGAGAGAGAGAGAGTTCTGTTTCTTTGAAGAACTCTGACTCATACATTTCAGAAACCTCACCTCTGTCACATTGTATTGATTAAACCAATCAGAAAGGACCAGGCAGCTGACAGCCTGGGAATGAAGACCCCTTAGTTTTGTTGGAGATGTGTCAACACCAGAGTATAGGAAGAGCATGTGAGTATGATACATCAGTGCAGTCAGCTTTGGAAATTGTAATCTGTCACAGCATCTTACTCAGTCTGGAGCTAGGGGAGGGGGTGTCTAAAAAAAAGTCAGGGTGGCAACATTGTCTCTGTTGAACTCAGAATGCCTATAAGGGGTTGGCAGTAAAAAAACACTTCATTTTAGAGTTAAAAATACATCAAGCTGTGAGGGCATTAGATTCTGGGTACACACGGCCATTGTGTTTTGTTTTGTTTGACTGGTAAGGGTTTTAATTTACCAAGCACCTCCTTTCTCATAAGAGGGCAATGGCATTAGCCAGGCACACTAAAAAGCTTATGCCTCAGGACAGTGGCTTCTTGAAGCAGATGCCATCCAGAGACGACCTCATCCACTGTCCTCTTACATCATGTTCTATCTGAACCCCAGGAGGTGTCCTGAACAGTCAATGTCCCCAGGGTAGCATAATAACAGATGTGTCCAGCATCAGGGTAGGAATAGATGGGAAGAGAACATGACGACATCAGCAAGTTGCCTCCAAAATCTCTATTTAGCTGCTGTCAGCATTTTGGTGATCATTCCCATTGGGAGCGTCTGAAGCTACAGTCTTAATGTTGAAGTTTTCCATGGAGACTCCGCCACTTTCTTTGATATATTGGATTCTAATATCCATCAGTTCTGATGCTTCCTACTGAGACAAATCCGAACAGAGTTTTCTTCGCTACCCAGCTTACCTCCCTCTATACAGAGAATTTATACACATGTTCTGTTTTTACTTGGTGGCTATTACTTTTGCAACACCGTGACCCGAGTATGTAACTACATAATGTAAGAGGAAGGGCTTATTAGGTATAATGGGTTCAGAGGGCTCAGTCCTTCATGGTGGAGAAAATATAGCAGAGAAGCTCAGTTCACGGCAGTTAGAGCATGTGCCTGAAACACTGTTCCCATCTTAGCACAGGAGATCAAGGTGTAGAAAAGTCCTGGGCGTGGTAAGAACTAGAGACTTGACAGACATCCACAGGTCCTCCCTTAGTGATCTACTTCCTCCATCTGGGTCATCGTCTCTAGCCAAGGAACTAACATCCAAAACTTGAACTTGTTGAGAGGTATTCTCAATGTGTGTCATGGCAGTAGAATGTATAAGACAGTTGCTACAACCTGCAGAGCACAGTTACAAATAATTAGATATTGCAGGCTTTCTCCCTTGCTCTTCCTAACTGAAGAATCACTTTATATCTAAACAGGGTATCATCTACTTTTTAAAATGTATCATATTCTCTTTGCCCTCCCTCACTCTAGATTTTGGACCTTTCACCATAGACTGTTGAAGCCATGTAATAATTGGTATGGCAATCTATTGGCTTTCTCTATTGCATCTTCACTAAACATCAGAAGGGCCCCTTCACAGAGGACGCTGAACAAATGGCTCCCCAAGCTTCTGGAGCACTGCTTCATGTAATGTCTCCTACTTGGAGTCAAGTGACTCCTAAATAAAAACCTTCTGGTGGTACCATCATTAATTAGCATCCTTGCTCAGAACATCCAAAAGGAGCTTGTTGAAAGAACAATGCATTCCCTACAAAGCTAATGAAGTTAAGCAGGCTGGCTTTAAAGAGAAGGAAATATGCAGTGCCTGGCGTTGAATCTTTCAGTCTTCTCTTTTTCAGAATTCCTTTGACCATCCCTCTATCCTCATTTACTACTGCTTTGTCCTTTCCTCTATGAATCAGTGCTGCCTGTTGTTCACTGGTCACATTGTGTGCCATTTATGCTTTGTTATCACAGCTGGAGGTAAGGACTGCCTTTGTTCTTATCACAGGCTGCTCCCTGAGTGTCACTACTGTGACTTCTTCGTCCTTGAGCCCTATAGTTCTAGAGTACAGCTAGCACAGAGCAAGTGCTTGGAAAGCATAGACTGAGTGAATGTATGAACAGGTCATTGTAAGTAGTGGGTGGCTTGCTAGTTTGGGGATAAGGCGGCCAGCCAGGCGGGCCCTGCTAGAGTTGGTATTTTGACAGAACTTCACTAGGGTACTTCTGTGGAGTTGTCCATCCTCTTTCCTCTGCACCCATCAGAACATCTCCTGCTTGGCATGGATAGTTTGTAACTCAGCTTTCATTTCCTTGAGAAACTGCCCTAAGCTCTCCCTTCACACTCTGTTCTCCCTTCGGACCGAGACTGAGAGACCGTAGTGTTCTTTACATCTTTCGCATCATAGGAGATGATATGTCTTATGGCTTCTTTCTTAATTACGGTGCCTTTCAAGACACCAGCCGCATGAGAGAAAGACACACATACTTCTAGCTTTCATGATACTTCTGATGTCAAACATCGCCTAGGCTACTTCTACTTTCAGGAAGTAGGAATAGAAGTATGTGTGACTAATGAAAAATGCCAAATCACTTCTTAGGCATTTTGGAGCCGTATTTTCCTTCTTCTCATAAGATGCAGCTATAATCATCTATGAAGTTGTGATGGCACCATGAGAGGACGAAGTCAGAATAAAATACAGTATATACAATGTACTGTTCAAACGCCCAGGAACATCTTTTATTTATGCTTTTGTCTAAAAATATTCCATTACTATAAAATATGCAGAAGTAGAGGATACATGGCCGGCAGTTTTCCTTACATTATGAAAAGCTGAGTTAACTAATGGGCTCTTGCTGCCTCTACTGTTCATTTTGAATGGGCTGTCCCAGCTATTTTGAGAATTATCAGTGACATTCATCTTCTTCTTGGAGGAGAAGATCATTATTGTGAGAAATATGGAAGGATTTTATCTTAAAATGACAAAAAAATTAATAGTTCTAATATAACCCATTTCTGGAACAATGGCCCCTGTTCAGCTGCTATGAGCGTCAGAACACAGAACTGCAAGGTCTACTAACAGTGTGAAAGTTGTGGTCTCACTCAACACAGTGAGAAAAAACACAAGTCTCACTGTACTCCTGGTAGAAATTATAAAATTTATCCTATCCAGATGTCTTTTGCAAGACTGGCACTGGAAAGGAGGGGTCAATGGGACAGAAGAAGAAATACTCTATTTTTCTACTATCTAAATTCTTTTTGAATCTTTGGTTTATATCACAATAGCCCCTAATGTATCTATCATATAGATGGGGTATTTTTTGAGGCTGTGTCCCCCTATCCTCCTAGTCTTCAGACACTTTGTGGAGGACAAGAACACTTTGTAGAACTGGTATCCACCATCTCAACATCTAGAGAGATGGTTGTCTTCTGTCTTCATCCTAGAAGTATTGGTCTAGTGGAGACACCCAAAGCTACTCTTGAGATGTTCCAGTTCCATGTTAAAATATTGCCTTTCACATCACACACACTTGATTTTATTTATTTATAGAGGATTGGGAGGTATGTTGGCCGTAGGTGTTGAAGCTGTCCTGCATTCAAATGCTAACCCCATAGAAATTTCCAGAAAAACTTTCATGTGATATGAAATCAATAATATGTTGGGCTTTATTTAAGCTGGGATTTAGGTTTAGCATTAAATAGCACCCATAGGCTCAGATGTTGAACACTTGGTCTCCAGCTAATGGTACTGTTTGTGAAAGTTCTGAAACCATTAGGGGGAAGTAGGTCATGGGGATGGCCTTGAGTCAACTTCCCATCCTTTCAGATAGCGAGAATGAGGAAGAGGAAAGAAGAGTGTGGCTGATTCTCTTTAAGGACACTGCTCTTTGCCAGGACTTGGTTGGTGCCACACCTAATTGCAATGTGAAAGGTGGAAAAGAAAACCTGTTCTCACATAAACATGAGGCAAGATGGAAATTAGGAACTGTCTTAGTGTGTGCTTTATTGCTGTGAAGAGATGCCATGCCCAAGGCAACTCTTGTAAAGGACATTTAATTGGAGCTGGCTTACAGTTTCAGAGGTTCAGTCCATTGTCATCATGGCGAGAACCACGGTAGTGTCCAGGCAGACATGGTGCTGAAGAGGTAGCTGAGAGTTCTACAACTTGGTCTGTAGTCAGCAGAAGGGGACTGTGTGTCACACTGGTTGTACCTTGAGCATAGGAGACCACAAAGTCCACTCCCACAGTGACTCACTTCCTCCAACAAGGCCACACCTACTCCAGCAAGGCCACACCTCTTATAGTGTCACCATCTGTGGGGCAAGCGTTCAAATATATGAGTCTGTGGGGTCCATACTCATTCAAATCACCATAGGAACTACTTTTCTGAAGACAAGAAGGGTACATTCTGGGGACCAGGCACCATGAGAGATGCTTTCTGAGAATATACTTTGCTTGCTTAAGTCATTTCTCCTTGGCAGATTTTATTACTAAAATATTATCGGTAGTTTTTTTTTTTTTTTCAGTAGGGCTCTAGGACAAAGTAAAGAAAAAAGGAAAAGGGGTTGCTTGTTTCTCAAAGGGCAAATATTAGGTAATGTTGTTTTGTTCTGGAGAACTACTGTTGAGATATATTTTATGAAGGATTATTAGAAGGAAAACATATTCTTCCTCATCCATTTACATAGACGACAGAAGAGCCAAGGGACAGATGGTCTAGCTCGCTCATTGAGCAGATGAGGAAATGAGGTCTGGCGAAAGAATGCTATTTTTCTGAAGTCTTGGAGCTGGTTAGTGGCAGAGCCAGAATTAAATTTGGGATCCCTGCCAGGACAGTCAGTGTTGGGTCCACCACAGAGGCCTCACCTCCCTCAAATAGAAATCAATTAGAATGTGAGTGGATAGATTTTTGAACTTTCAAAGGAAGTTTGTGGTCAGGAAGTTGCTGGAATTTTACAAGAATGAACAGTCACCATTTGCGTAGAGGGCTACACTGATGTGTGTAAGTGATCCTAACTACCAGCATTCTCCAATGCCTCTAGTGAAAATCCATAATGGCTCATCCAATATTTCTATGTATCCTTTCTTTCCTAGCTATGGAAGTGATGCTGCCCATTCCACTGCCCCGTGACTCCATCTTCACTCTGCCTTTAAGATCTCTTGAACATTTTGCTTGCTCTTCATTGCTGCAGCAATGCGACTTTGGGGATTCATAGTTTATCAGCTCCTGATGATTTTATTTTTTATGGTACCTGCTCCTGTAACAGCTGTGCCAGGGAGGTGGTAGTGGTGGGAGGGACTCACTTCCTCTTCAGTATCACAGCTCTCTTTGCAGCTCCATCCTCACATCAAGGAAGCCTATTTCTATCTTCAGATTGTGACCTTTAACTTCTTTTATGAACGCTGGCGACCAGCTCTGAACACTCCCAGCATCAACAACTGTCTTTTTGACTTCTCGCTTGAAGTTCTAAGGAGACTGATGTCTTGGCTGCTGAAATCTTTGTGCCTTGCATTCTCTCTTTGTTTTATTTTAATGCTAGGTGGTATCTCATTCCTGTTTTACTCTTTTCTTCATTAGTCACTTCTTTGCCTCTTTAATTTGAGCTGACTTTGATTCTTTGGCCCGACAATCTGTTTCTGCTGCGTAAAGCTGTACAATACTCTCCCTTCTCTGTTTCTTCTAGCAGGCCTTAATTCCTTTATATAATTTTGTTCTGCTAGATGGGAAAGAGTCACTTTACAAAACAATTATTTTGTGCACCTGCCAGGTCTCTATATTATCTAAGTTCTTTAACTCGTTTCTTGGTTTTCTTTCAACCTGGATTCCTAAATCTGAATTTATAAGGCATAGGTTCCTGCTTCCTATGTTATATTTGTTCTTCCTTTTTTTTTTCCACAGACAAGAGTCTGCCTTGGGGACATTACTGGGGAAGGCAGTTGCCCTAGTTGTATGAATCACAGTTTCCTGCCTTCCTTGTATCTGGGGCCCTTGCCATGAGATAGTGTTCCCATCTGTAAAGTCTGGGGGCTTCCGGAAAAGTTTGGTTTCCTACGGATGCCACTGTGTATTGTTGCTGTTGTGTCTTTTGCTATTCCATCTCCCTAGCATCTAGATTCAGCGACTAAGGTTTCCATAACCATTAGTCAACTGTGAGAATGAAACACAGACAACAGAGAGGCCCCAGGCCCGGAGTTTAGACACTGAACACATGTCAGCAATCTGAATTTCTGGAATTATTCTTAAAAGAAACAGACATCTCATGAATTCACCAGTATCATGGGGGAATGCCACTTTCTGCTAGTTGTGTTCTTAGGCCATAAGAAAGTGAACCCAGCCTCCAAAGTGGATACTGTACTCAGCCACCTGAATCAAGGAAAGAAATGGATTGTTGTCACAACGTTAAGGCTATCAAGTGATCCTGGCTCTCTGTGCTTCAGTGATCTTAGCTTCAAAAAAACCTTACTACCCAAGATCATTCCCTTTTCTAGAGCGTCTCTCATTCAAGAAAGACTTAGGATCATTATCTTGTATGACAAAAGTTTTCCTGAGGAGACACAACACACACATCTGTTCACCCCAGACAAGGGGCCCTCAACAGACTGAGTACAGACACCACCAGAGACCAACTTGGTGAACCATAAGTCTAACTGGTGTTCCTCACAGGAGTCTGGGTGGGTGGTTCCTCACAGGAGCAGAAATGATTCAAAGACAGCTGCATCACCTAAGCCCACCCAGCATGAGTGACAGCCACAAATCTGGGAACCTGAGCCATAGCCTACAGGCAGCTCAACAGACTAGAGAGAGTCCTTTCCAAGTGACTCGGTTGTTCTAAACCTCTTCCAGGCAGCTGAGCTGGTTTCTGTTTTTTCTGGGCAGCTGTTCTGGTCTCAGAGGGTAGGCTCTACCTCAAAATGTTCTCAGTACCTTTCAAAATGCCACTCTCATTTTTGGGGAGCAAACGTTTGACACATCAGCCTTGGGGAATTATAGTCATACTACAATTTTTGTATATAATAGAGGCAAATGGAAACATGTTTGTATTATAGTCAAGATTGAAATCCACAAGTGTATCTGCATGTGGAAACAGTATACCACGTAGAAAAGAGAACAAGAAAAGCCACATACCAAGGGATGAAGAAGTTCAGGTAATGGACATAAGTTAGGAAAGGGGATATAAAGCTAGTTGTTTTTCTATTCCTAATCTTGTGGTGGATTTTTTATTTTTGGTAGTGGTTAAGTACATAAAACTATATTTCATAATTAAAGTGTAAGATACTGCTCCAGAATGGCTAGTCTAACTACATGGAAGTTATTTGACATATGTGAACTATCTAGACTACTTCCCATCCCATTTTCCAACATCTCTTTTAAGTGTTTCATAAGAATACTAAAAATATGCTCAAGTCAGATACAAGGTTTCTTCTCTCTCCTTCCCTTGGGTTCTATAGAGCAGTAATCTTCGCTTAGTATCTGAACTATTTTCAATCCTTTATTGTAAGTTAGTAGTATGGTAGCTTTTGTAGATTTATGGCCTTAGGCACTCTTGGCCCCAGTGGATGGGTCCTCCCTGTGATCATCATTCTCACTCAGGGCTAACTCCTGAGGCATCACTGCTATGCTTTGTTGTATGGTGCGCCAATGTAGCTTTATAGATACTCAAAGGCTAACTCATGGTGAACAGATAAAGATACAGGTGCCTTGGTGGGTTCTAATATGATTCTGTGCACAGAGAAACCTGGTAGAAATCAGAAGTTGATTTGATATTAGAAAAAAAGAAGAATGGGGACATTGTGACTGAGTGAGAAAGTGCAGCACGGTGGAGTCCTCCTGGGAGTGGATTTGCATGGGGCTGCTTGAACCTACTCATTATTCATATTATTCATTTCTGGCAACATTGTAATCTCTTTATGCCAGACAGTGTTTCCCTTGGTAATTTTTTTCCATTAGACAGTCCCTTCCAGAATTTGATTCTTGAGAAATAAACAAGTTGAGGCACCAGCAGACTCTTGGGCTGAATTCAGGTACCTTGTAAATCTGTATCAGTGATGCTTAATGGGATCTTCTGGATAATATTGTTTCTCAGTCTTGGATAAACATTCAAATTACTTAGAGACCCTTAAGATGCTGATGTGAGAGTTCTGCCCTGAGAGATTCTAATTTTATTAGCATGAACTGTGCCCTGACTGTTTGACTCTCTCCCTCTCCCCCTCTCTCTCTCTCATTTTCTCTCTCTCTCCCCCTTTCTCTCTTCCCCCTTCCTTCTCCCTTCCTTCCCCACCTTCCCTCCCTCCTTCCCTACCACCCTTCGTGTGTGTGTGTGTGTGTGTGTGTGTGTGTGCGCGCGCGCGCGCGTGCCTCCCAGACACTGGGATTACAGATGCATACATCACACATACCTTATATGCTTATATGGCATCTAAGTTAGGATTTCTTCTGTCACTGTGAAAAGACACCATGAATGTACTCTTAGAGAGGAAAACTTTTAGTTGGGACTAGTTTACAGTTCAGAAGTTTAGTCCATCATCGTGATGGCAGGAAGCATGGTGGCATGCAAGCAGATACGGTGCTGGAGCGGTAACTGAGGGTTCTATGTCTGGATCTGAGGGCAGCAGGGAGAGAAAATCACAGTAGAGCTGGCTTAATCATCTGAGACCTCAAACCCTGCCCCAAATGATACAGTTTCTCCAACAAGACCACATCCACTCCAACAGAGCCATACCTCCCACTAGTGCAGCTCCCGATGGGCCTAGGGGAGCCATTTTTATTCAAAACCTCGACATGTGGCAAGCACCTTACTGCCAGTGTCATCTCAGCTCCCATCCTTTAAGTTTGAGCTGCACAGCACAGTCACTTAGAGAACACCAAAACAAAACAAAACAAAAACAAACAAACAAACAAACAACTCAACAACAACACAACTGTTCAACCCTCAGGGCCTCTGACTTGGGTAGGTTAATTCCAGTTAAAGCTATTCAGAGGAAACTTTCTAAGTGATGTAAATGCCCCACTGTGGCTCAGAATCACTTCTTAAGGGGTGGAGGTTATTTGTGTTCCTTGGTGGGAGTTTATGGATGACAAATGGCTGGATCTCAAGCCAGTTCTGGCGGTGTGTACAATGAGACCCTATTGCCTCAGAGTGGCAAGTCCTAAACAAACTTTACAGTCATAACAATGACCCTTACATGATGGTTTAGGGACTCATAGTCTTTATATAGCCATTGTTTTGGGAAGAGTATGACAGTGATAGTTTCTAAATGTTGTGATGGCATCCAAAAGAGAACTTGCAATATAACTTTTAGTATGCTGTGACAGCTCCTGAGGATGCCCTCTAGGTTCACGTGAAAAAGAGACTCTATGTATATAACAAGTGTCCTACTGAGGTGTTGGGACTCACTGCCTCTCTGTGAAAGTATCTCTCTGATCTAAGCTTTGTGCACTGTTTTTCTTTTCTTTTCTTTTTTCAGTAGTTCACTAGCATCCATCAGGAAAAAAAACCAAATAGACATAAATAGAAACTCAACTAGGCTGGGGTGATGGCTAGTGGTTAAGAGCACTTATTACTCTTCCAGAGGACTGGAGTTTTATACCTATCACCCATGTTCAGTAGCTCACAAGCACTTGTAACCCCAGCTCCAGGGGATCTGGCATGCTCTTCTGGCTTCTGTGGTGATTTGCACACACGTGGCTTGCAGATAGACACAGACATACACATACATAAATAAAAGTAATAGTTGAAAGAAACCCAACTATCTTTGCTTTAGTGGATCTGGTGATAGGGTAGGATGGGAGAGAGATGAGATGAGAGAAGAATGTGAAGTTAAATTGGAATACACAGATTCACATCTGAAATAATTATATTTTTAAACTTCCTATGTTGTCTAAAAGCAAATAATCATGATGAAACATTTAATTTTCTTGACTTGAAGAGTTGAAGGAAATTTGAAGGCACAGAAACACAGAGCATTGAAAATTTAAATTTAATAAGACATCCCTAAAGAAATGTGTTTAGCTGTTCAAAAAAGTTGAGTTGTCAAGAAAAAGAGACATATTTGCATAATTAGGGGAACTTACCCCCTCCCAACACCTGTGTGGTAGTATTTATATGGCCTACATCTGGTATTTTTTTTTCTGGTCTTAATTT
This sequence comes from Montemys delectorum, assembly GCA_019843815.1. Classification (NCBI taxonomy): domain Eukaryota; kingdom Metazoa; phylum Chordata; class Mammalia; order Rodentia; family Muridae; genus Montemys; species Montemys delectorum. The sequence continues at coordinate 31,181 of JADRCD010221297.1, forward strand.
TTTTAACCACCTAACACCTGCTGGAAATTGCTGTGCTGTTAGGAGAAACGAGGGTGGGATTCAATTTCTCAGCAGAAGCCACAACACAATTAGCCCAGGCGTCTAATTGGTTGAGTAGAAGAAGACCTTCCTCAGACAGTGGGAACCAGAAAGAACATTTGGTCCCAAGGCTGAATAACAGCAATCCTATGAACTATAGGATGCCCGAGTGGAGACCTTAGAGAATATCTAGACACTCAAATCATTTTATAAAATGAAGTCATTAAAACTCGGGGTAAATGAAAAAAAAAATGTTCCTAAAGTCAAGTTAATCAAGTCTCCTAGGCTCCACCTTATTCGTTCCCAGCACCCTAAAGTTTAGACAGACCGTTACCAATTCTTGCACTGCTCTGACTCGTTTGCGGAACTCCATAAGAAACCTTCCCCATCTCCCATCTGGCAGTGAGGGATCTCCATTTTCCTTGATTCATACTGTGGTGACCCTGCTGAAGTTTGCAGGATAGAAGCAAGCACTTTGTCCTTATTATAAAACCATACAGTGCCTGTTACTTTGCAGGTCAACTTCTCTCAGTGTTGTCTTGAAACCTACGAATTTGTTACCAGGGTCAGCCCAAGGTATGTTTCCTTGAGTTATTGTTGATCTTTGTTCTTTTTCTTCTCCTGTCCTTGAGGCAGAGAGTGGACATGTGATTCAAGGTGAATGGTACACCTGGTGTACAACAAGGGAAGCTGATACTTGTGTATGAAATAGCATGCTGGAAACAGAACTAATGGACAAAATTCCTACTCCACTGAATGAATGAAATACTAGATCATCATGGAAAAGAACTGGGGGACTTCAATTAGGATGGGTTCAAATCTGCGGCTTTCCAGAAATGCTACTTTTGTGGCACTGAGTGAGTTTTCACTGTTTAACTTTGTTCAAGCACGCAAACATTTGCTTTTATTATAGCTGTTGACTTAGGGTGTCACTGCTGTGAAGAGACACCACGACCACCGTTACTTTTATAGGAAAACATTTAATTGGGGCTGGCTCTCAGTTCAGAAGTTTAGTCTGTTGTCATCATGGTGGGAAGCCTGGTGGAATGCAGGCAGACTTGGTGCTGGAGAGGTACCTGAGAATTTTACATCCTGGTTGGCAGGCAGCAGGAAGAGAGAGAGACACACTGGGCCTATCTTGTGCTTCTGAAACCTCAAAGCTCACACCCAATGACAAGCTTTCTCTAGCAAGGCCATACCTACTCCAACAAAGCTACACCCCCTAACAATAAGCCAGTGTGAGACTATTGGGGCCATTTTCATTCAAACCACCACTATCTATCTATCTATCTATCTATCTATCTATCTATCTATCTATCTA
>JADRCD010221299.1:0-16646 GCA_019843815.1 Montemys delectorum
TCCCTCTGTGTTGCTAAACATGAAAGCATTTCTTTTTCTATGACTGAATAACAGCCCATATATGTACTGACTGCTTAAAATCATCCATCCGCTCATCCACTGACAGGAATCTAGGCTGAGTTCATAGCTTTAGCTGTAATGAATAAGTATGGATCCACAGGCATCTCTCATAGAACGATTTCATCTCCTGTGTCCCCAGCAGTAAAACTGCTGAATCATAGTGGATTTTGTTGTTAGTTTTTGAGGCATCTCCATACTGTTTCCTGTAATGGTGGTCCTATTTACCTCCCTACGGTCTGTGTTCTAAGTCCGTGTTCACAGAGGACCTGGGAATTACCTGTTAATTTTTAACACTGTAAATATAAAGTTAGGATAATTTTGCTAACATGGACAGGGGAAGGCTCATTAGGTCTCAACCCTACACACACACACACACACACACACACACACACACACCAACTAAGGAATACTCAGCGGGAGAAATCATCTTTCCCAGGAAAGAACACAGTAATTGATTATCCAATACCAAAGAGGCAGCCGTAAGAGCATACATACAAGTAACATTATTATACGGGCTGCCAGGTTGTATTTGTATATTTAGGCGACCTCTCTCTCTCTCTCTCTCATGTATGGAGGAATACATATATAGTGTAGTATGGAGGAAGGGAAGAGTAGAAGAAAATGATAGAATCATAGTATAATCTCAAGAAATAATTTTTTAAGAGCTTCAGTAAACAGCAAGGGGTGGGGGAAAGCTGGTAAGGATGAAGCTGGATCCACAGTTCATAGTGTGGAGAGAGGACCTCGAGGGCTGCTGGGACAGTGGTGCGAACTTAAACACATCCATGTGATCTGAATACCACCGCTGGTGTGCAAAGGAGGCTGGTTAAGGATAAGTTATTGGTTCATTAGCAGAGCAATCTGCTGCTGCACAGCTGTTAGGCAGCGACGTCTGCAGCCACTTTGGTGCTGCGTGTGAAATATGTGTTTTAAACCCCAAACTAGCATTTCCTTTGGTATATTCCACATATCAAGCTTCACTCATCCACACAGATTATCCCTAACAGTTACAAATTAATTTCATTTGATAAGCTGAGCTTCTGGGCCTCCGCTCCTCATATAGACAAAGAATGAGGAGGCTGTAATGAACATCAGCCCCAAGCATAAGTAATCGAGAGGTGTTTTAACTCCCTCATAACCAGCTCAGAGGAACAATTAAAGGGTACCCAGGAGCCTCCTTTCTCTCTGTGGTGGTTTGAATAAAAATGACTTCCAGAGGGCCATATGGAGTGGCATTATTAGGAGGTGTGGCCTTGTTGGAGTAGGTGTGGCTTTCTTGGAGGAAGCTTGTCTTGAGGCTTTGAGGTTTCAAATGCTCCATCGATGGCCAGTGTCTCTCTCTTCCTGCTGCCTGCTAACCCCAGTGTAGAACTTTCAGCAAGCTCTCCAGCAACATGTCTGCCTGCATGCCACAATGCTTTCCACTGTGATCATAATGGACTAAAGCTCTGAATGAACCTGTAAGCCAGCCCCCATTAAATATTTTCCTTTATAAGAGTTGCTATGGTCATGGTGTCTCTTCACAGTAAAAGAAACACTGAGACACTGTGCAACCATTAGTACATCTCAAAACCCAGTTTTCTTAAGAAAAAAACAACTTTTGCCATGGTGGTTTTCTTGTTTCGTTTCCTTTTTTCCCCTTTTTTGATGTGTGTGTGCGCGTGCGAGTGTGCACGTGTATGCGCATGTGTGTGTTTGTGTTGGGAAACTCTGCTACTTAAAGTCTAACTCTACCATGTCCAGATAGTTACTCTGAGCCTGGAACAAAAAGAGGACTCCTTGGGGCTGGCGAGATGGCTCAGTGGTTAAGAGCACTGACTGTTCTTCCGAAGGTCCTGAGTTCAGATCCCAGCAACCACAGGGTGGCTCACAACCACCTGTCTGAAGACAGCTCCAGTGTATTACGCTAGAGCGAGTGGGGCCGGAGCTCGAAGCCATCTGTACAGGTACAGCGTACTCATACACATAAAAATAAATATAAAAATAAATAAATTTAAAAAAAAGAGGACTCCTTTTTTTCCAGCAAGGCTTCCTCTTCTGTGACCTTACCTGAGGAGCCAGATCCCTACCTGAGGAAGGTCTAGTAGCTCTTGGCGGGTCTACAAGTTCAACTTCCTCTTTCCTGATAAGAACCCACCCAGCAGGTACCTAGGATTCCTGGACTGCCTCTCCATACAAATGAGGCATGGTATGTTAAACTCTAGCCAATGACTTTGCATTCACCCTAAAAACTCCTTCCCACTCTCCAAGGTTCAAACACAGCCCTTGGTTACCCCAGTAAAGTGTTCGCGCAGCAGCTGTTCCACTGAAGATCCTCTAAGAGAGCTGTAATATTAAAATCCTTGGAGAATGCCTTTTGGGGGGGGGAAGGTTACCTCCCACCCCCCCCACCACTCTCCCCGTTGGACCAGGATCATGCAGTAGGCCCCACCCACTCCCAACTTTGCTTCTTCCTTCCAGCCTGGTGTGCAGCAGTGCCCGGACACCCCGAGGGAGGAAACGGAGGATGCCGAACCACAGCCAGTCCCCAACACTCATACCACACGCATGTATAAGCGAGTGAGTATGTGTTCACATTGACATCAGTGTCTTCCTCTGTCGCCTTTTACTGTATTTTGGAGATAGAGTCTCTCACTGAACCCAGCGCTTACTGACTGGGTAGACTGGCTGGCGGCAAGTTCTAGACTCTGCACCTTCCCCATGAGCGTGTAGGTTACAGACACTCATCACCTTGCTCCTGTCTAGGACGGGTAGCTGAACTTAGATCTGCGTGCCTGGGTGGAAGACATTGTACGAACTGAGATGTCTTCCAGGCCCTGGTATTTGTCTGTTTGTCTGATTGGTGGTTTGTTTTTGATTTGGGAGTGGGGGACACGGGGTCTTACGTAGTTCAGAATGAACGGTCTGAGACTCAGTTTATAGATGGCCTGGAACTCCTCATCTTCCTGCCTCTGTTTCCCGAGTGTTAGGATTCTGAGTGTGAGCCACTACACCTGGTTTAGAGTTGATTTCTTATGCCCCGCCAGGTGAGTGTTTCATACTTTAGGAAATCGGTAAGAGAGACCCTTAGCAACTACCCCTACCCCACGGTTTTCTGTAAGGAAGTGGAAGAACAGAGGATGGAGAGGCAGCACGAAGCAGTTTGCCTTGGCTAGGACAGTAAGAGAATACTTGTCTGCAGGGAAATGAAGGGTGTTAAAACGGACAAGATCCACTTGCTTACCTGGAGCCCACAATTTGAAACCATGTCGGTGATTGAGTGGTCTTCCTGGACCGACAGAGAGCTGGGTGTCTGCTGCCCCATTCTTCTGCCCCCATACCATCTCCACTACTGTCCCACTGCGAATATAGTGTAGGAGATGTTGACTCTGGGGTCTTCTGTCTTCTGTGTCTGGGTGGCCCTGGGCTGTGGGTTCCAACCTAAAGTGGTTCTACCTGGCATAGATTGGGTGTGGGTGAGGACGAGAGGAGCAGATCCTATCATTAACCTGAGAGCTCTTCTTACAGGTTTTTTTTTTGTTGTTGTTGTTGTTTTTTCGAGACAGGGTTTCTCTGTATAGCCCTGGCTGTCCTGGAACTCACTTTGTAGACCAGGCTGGGCTCGAACTCAGAAATCCTCCTGCCTCTGCCTCCCAAGTACTGGGATTAAAGGTGTGCGCCACCACTGCCCGGCTTCTTAACAGTTTTAAATGTGCACTTTCATGGAACCTTGTGCACTGTGGCTTTCAGTTTGAAATATTTAAACGCAGCAGGACAAGGCTGAGGGTACATGCATCAAAGTGACCTCAGTCAGCTAGGTAGCCTTACCTCAAGGGTGTGTGTGTACTCCTGTCTACCAGGCGAAGAGTTTGAAAGGGAGTGAGAGGAAATATGGGCAAGATATATAGTACAAGACCCAAGCCATGGAGGTGCTGAGCAGAGGGTAGCTTTTCATCTAGACTAGTGAGAAATTCTCATGGGAAATGATGTCAGTAGTTTAATGTTGTATGCTTCTCTACTGTGAGTTCATGGACATGCATGACAATATACCTCACTCCACTCCCTATGAAATCTGTGAAGATATATGTGCCTGAGTAACGACACTGAGAAACTGTCATTGTTCTAGAACAGTGGCTCTTGACCCACCCTTTGGGAGATCAAACAACTCTTTCACAGGGGTCACCTCAGACCATTGGAAAACACCAACATTACAATTCATAAGAGTAGCAGAATTACAACTATGAAGTAAAGCAAAACTAATTTTATGGTTGGGGGTCACCATAACACGAGGAACTGTATTAAAGAGTCACAGTAGTAGGTTGGTTGGGAACCACTGCTCCAGAAGAAGGCAAGTCTCAAACTTGACCATGTACACCTGAACAATGTCCCTAGAATTTAGATGAAGAGTCAACAGGTCAGACAGAGACCGATACGAGAATTTTGCATTTTGGGGATATTCCCAATGACGTCACTATGATAGTGTTCTGTAGACCACACTCACAGGGTGAAGGTCCAGAGCTGCCCTCTTCCTGTGTGGCAGCAAATAGCCATTCACGGCTACTAAACACTTAAGACAGGCCTCGTCTGAACTGAGAACTATGGTAAGTAGAAAACACACACTGGGCCAGGCAGTGGTGGCGCACATCTTTAATCCCAGCACTTGGGAGGCAGAGGCAGGTAGATTTCTGAGTTCAAGGCCAGCCTGGTCTACAGAATGAGTTCCAGGACAGCCAGGGCTTTTCAGAGAAACTCTGTCTTGAAATAAAAAAAAAAAAAAAAAAAAAAAACAAAAAAAAAAAAAAAAAAAAAAAAACCCCAAAAAACAAAAATTCAACCACAAAAAACAAAAAACCACACACTGGATTTAGAATGAGGAAATATAAAAGTATTTCATACTGATCATATCTAAAATGCTAATATTAGTGATGTCTTGGGTTAAATAAAATATTACTCTTAGCCTTTAATTTTATCATAACTAATGTATGTATGTGTTAATGATGCTGGGGGGGGGGCAACATGTACTATGTTGTGTGTGGAGGGCAGAGGACACCTCTGTGGAGTTGGTTCTCTCCTTCCATCTTTAGGTGACTTTCAGGGATCAAACTCAAGTGGTTAGGCTTGTGTAGCAAGTACTTTCACTCTCGGGGCTGTCTTTCCTGGCTTAATTATTTAATATTTAAACTGTTTTTAATATGTAGAAAACGTACAGTAGCACACACGAGTCTTGGGAGGCTGTTGTTTAGCAGGGCTGCAGAGCACAGGCCTTGCCTTCTACCAGTGAGTCCCATGTGATTCTTGAAGATGCTCCCGAATGAAGGCTCTTCAAGCATCACTGCGTGCTTTGTCCTCTTCTTGCTTGTTTTAACGTCAGCTCTCTTTATGTGACCCATAAAGCCAATATCAAAGATCACTAATGGCCTTCCATTGCCTTAAAAGGTAAATGTCAAATTTGACTGTCAGCTTCCCAGGCCACTGGCGGTCTAGCTAATCTTCTTTTCCAATTTATGGATAATTGCTTATTTCAAGACACAGCTCGAAATATCAGCTTTCTGTTTGACTAATGATGATTGTGAACAATACTGAGAAAGTGTTTACTAGAACAGCCTGGCCTGCCACATGCTTTTGGGGGTGGGTGGGTGGGCAGCTTATTTTAATTTTTACTTAGTTGTGAAAGTCAAACTTGTAATTTCTACCAACAACAAGGGTTTATTGAGGCAACTAAAATGATGAATTTCATCAAAAATCCCAAGGTGACCAAATACAGCAATAATTTTTGCTGTACATGCTTTCCAGATGTGGATCTGCTACAATGTCCCAGAATACCTAAATATGCAGTTTAGGACATCTGTACATTATGTGTTGACTCTGAGGAGTAAAAATGATTTTTTAAAATTGAAATTTCAAACTCATTGCTCTTCATTGATGGTATTCACCATTCAATGTTCTAGCAGGAAAAGGTAGAATGTTAAGAAAGAGTAGGCTGTATATAAAAGCAAGACTATTTCAGTGTGGGTCAGGGCAACACATTCTTAGATATCATTCAATAATTGGGTCTGGGTGGACCACTCAGACTTCCAAACAACCCAAAGCAATTTTCACTTCTCAACATCATGGCTGGGTTCTTAAGCATGGTAGATTGACTTAGAGCCCATCTCACAAAACAATGAGTTGAAGACCTGGGCAGTGGTGACTTACAAAGACCTTATTGTCTATGCTTATGGCCAATGGAACTCACCTACTCACACATACATTCATGACAGGTGTGTTTCTGAAGCAGATAAGAGCATATCCCAGCTGGCCTCAAAACAGCAAAGCAGTTCCCACTGCTATGCATACAAGCAATGCCTTATTTCTCAGATAGACGCCTACCTAGGCTCAGGGCTTCCAAACCCATGAAGTTAAAGAGTAAGAGAGAGTGAAGCTCAGTAACATAATTATCAACACATCCAAGTAGAAACTTCTAGAAGAGAATGATTACACACATGTTAATTGGGAGAATATTAATAATGATGACTAATATATATTCTTTTTATAATTTTGATTTGAGGGCTATTTTCTAGATGGCCTGATAGAAGATTCTGTTAAATTCTCAAATAAGAAAGTACCACAGGGCTTGCCTGGGGCTTAAAGAGATTATAGAAGGGAAGTTGTTTATTTGCCAGAGGATCAGACTCACAATTTCCTGGGGGCTCTCATTCTCTGAAATAGAACTTGAATGCATCTCTTTGCCATTTAAACTCCTGATGTCATTGAAAACAAAATTAAAAAGAAGCCTTCTCTTGAGTACTTGTTTTCTTTTCTTTATTTCTTAAAAAAAAAAAAAAAGATTGGTGGTTTAAATTTAACTTGAGATTTTATTTTGTTCCCGTTTTAAAAATTCTTGGAAAGAATTAAAAAAAAAAAAAAATAACTTCACAGCTTGCGGTGTTGACAGTGTTCCAGAAGACCCAGGACCCCTGCAGCTCCCTGATGATGTGGAGCCAGCATCTGTCAGCATTGCTCCCAGGGATCAACCAGAAATAGGTGCCTGGTGACAGTCCTAGGTCATTACCCATATTGCAACCCCAGGGATGAGGAAGGAACCATGCAGCTGCCTAGCAGTTAGCCTGTAATGCATAATTCGATTAATAAACTAGCAGCTCAGCCTTAATCTATTTATTGGTCACGTATTGAGGGATAGAGACTATTTTGTATTCTATGGGAAGTTAAAAAGAAAATGTCGTTGCTTTCATAGGAAAAAGCTGAGCGATGCAGCCAGCTACTGTAGAAGGCAACTTAGAGGGAGCAAGAGAGAAATATAAGGAAGAGAAGTAGCTTTGGAGAAATTACTAAGCATCCTTGGCATGTGTTCATTGAATTTCCATATATTCTCCAAAATGTTCATAAGAGAAGAGAACCACTATTTTATAGATCAGGAAACAGGTTTTTCAAAGGCTGTGCAACTTTGTCATGAACACAAAAGGAATAGAATTCTCATTTTAAAAAATTACTCTCTTTCCACATGTTAGTTGAGGCAAACAAAAGAAAACAAAATTTAACAACACAATAATTCATTACAATGAGGTCTTTACAACAGGCTCACCTGTGATAGAGTGGGGCAGATGGGCAGTTTCTTTCCTTAACATTTTCAAATAAAATTTCCTTTTCTCTGTTTTGCTCATATTAAAAAATTACACACACAAAACAGTCTAATACTGTAATTTATTAGCAATTTTCGACAGGCTAATTCCCCAGGCATATTCAGGTAAGCATGGTTGCTTGGTTGGCTCAGTGTTCAATCCTAACATCCTTTTCTCAGTTAGACATGTCCAGGAGGCTTAAGAATAGAGGCTAGGGAGGCCACACAGGCCAAGAGTCATACTCCTAGGAGAGGACCCTTTGCTCTTTGCCTTGTGCACTATCCGCCATCTTATTATCTGTATCTTGGAAGGTGAAGTTTCTTCCCCTTTATGAGCATAATGCCCCAAATGTGAGCACGAGGGTGAAGCACAGCCATGATAATGGCTATGGGGTCTTTCTTACATAAAACAGCTGGACTCTGAAGACCCTACCTCAGAGAGAGGGAGAGAGGGGTATGGGGTAGATATGATGAGTAGTAGTTCTCAATTTATGATACTAATATGTCACTGACATGTTATGTTCTGGTTTACACACACACACACACACACACACACGTACACACACACCACATACACACACACTAAACTACTTGGATCTATTCAAAACTATACTAGCTTTTATTGTTATTTGTAGAAATGCATTGATAATTGAGATCTACACTACTAATGTTATGATACATTCAGACACCCTTCCATACATACAATTTTGAAAACTGAGCTTTTCATTAACTATGTCCTGAATGTGTAATAGTTAATGCCTGCATGTGGTTTAAGTAAACTTGGTACTATTCATTTTACTACCCTTACATCATAGTTTTCTTTCCTTTTCAGTCACTATACATTATACCTTGTATCTATCTCATTTGAATATGTGATGGGTTAAAGATGATACCAAGCAGGAAAAGAGGAGGATGCACAAAGACACAAAGATGAGAAATTTAAGTCTTGTTCAGACTTAATAATGTCAGTTGGCTAGTGGGTGGGGCCCTAGAAGTTACTGGAAGAGCTACTGATAGATGGGAATGAAATCAAGGGGAATGCTGCCTGCCACGGTGAGGAGAGTTCCTGAAGTGTTGGAGTACTGGGAGATAGAGTCATCTAAGGGAAAAGATCTCTGAATAGAGATTGGAATTAATGACAAAAGGAAGCCAAAAGCAAATACAAGCAAGCCATGGAGACTCATCCGTTCCAGAAAAGGTGGCTGACAGCATCCTTCAGTGTGCACACAAGTGATGTAACGCTATCCATGGAATGAAGAGTGAAGACCTCTTACCACTTAGTATGGACTAGGAAGGAGGAGGGAAAGGGAAATTAAAGATGGCTGTAGCTGGAGGCTGGAGAAATGGCTTGTTGCAGGATTTTCTGTGTCCAATCACATTAGGGCAATGGCAGGCCTGTGATTGGACAGGAAAAGGGAGGCAGAGCTAGGAGTTGGGGAGAGAGGGAGAGGTCACAGGAGGGAAAGGGAGAAGAACTAGAGTGGAGGCAGACGTGGTGTTATCTAAAGGTTAGAATAATTGAATTAAAGCTTTATCATTATCAATTGGCTCTGAAATTATTGTATTGGCATCTTGTAAAATGTGATATTATTAATACATAAATCTAATTGGTTAATTATAAGCTTAAGAGTCTTAATTCTACCGAGTAATTAGGTGTTGAGATGGCTAACCAAGGATGCATGGGGCAATGTATGAGAGCGAGAGGAACACCGGCCCCATCTTAGAGATAGCCCTGCAAGAGCCCTGTGGCCTCCTGGGGCCAGAGAGTTGATGGACCGAGAGACAGGAGGCAGGAGTGAGGGAGCATGGCCTGACCCAGCTGAGATTTGGTGGGTTAATTTTTTAATGTTTCCCAAAACAATGGCTCAGTGGTTAAGAGCACCATCTACTTTTCCAAAGGTTCTGAGTTCAATTCCCAGCAACCACATGGTGACTCACAACCATCTATAATGGGATCTGATGCCCTCTACTTGTGTGTCTGAAGAGAGCAATGGTGTACTTATACACATAAAATAAATAAATCTTTAATTGTAAGTGTTAGCATCACCGAATGCCTGTGCCTATGGATAGGCGGGACCACACACCTGTTGCCAGAGCAACAGCCACCATATTCCCAGAATCCATTGGGCTCACCTCCCATCTTTACCTGGGCCATACGTCACAACCCATATATATTCACGGGGAACATTCCTCCATCTCTCTCTCTCTCTCTCCCTCCTCTCTTTCCGCACTACTGCCCCCTCCCCCCCTCTCAATTAAACCTCTTACACGTGGAACTGTTTGGGCCTAGTATGTGATGCTTTCTGACGTGGCCGCTGCTGAGCCCGTCAGTAAGGCCATGGTAAGGTCGGGGATATACGGCCAGAACAAGAAAAGAGAGACCCATGCCTGTCTGCTAATACCTTTATAGAGATTACTAGAAGGTTCGACTAGGCCGAAATCTGGCAGCTGGACAGAGCACAGTGTTCTATCAGGGTGTGAGGTCACACAGTAGTACATCTGTCTCCTTTATCACTAAGCTTGTTGCTTAACTGCTTACATGACACTGCTTCTTAGATTTCTTATAGGTACCTTAAAATTAAAATTCCCAATTCTTCCTTGCCATCCAGATGTCAGATAAGAGGCTGACATTGCCATTGCACGGGCCTCTCTGAGTCTAGGTGTGGGACGGACCACCTGTGTCCATAGGACGTTTCAAACCCAGTCTCTCTCCCCACATGCTGCTTTTAGTCATACTTCATTCTATCCTTGTCCCATGCATAGATCAATAAGAGTGACCTGATCACAGACAATTTAGACATTTTGACCCAATCCTTCACTATATTTCCAATGAAAATTACAAGAGAGATACATAGGAGGGGAGGCCAAACGCATTCCTGTTGTGTCTAGTCACGGCATTTTTGTGGGGGAACATTCTTCAAAAAGTAAGGAAACACTCACAAGGAAGCAGATAGTTGTACCCAGGAGACACATTACATGGGCAGCATGCTACTGCAACAGAGAAAATGGCTCAATAAAATTCTTGACATGCTTGAGGTTACTAAAGGTTCTGGTGGTGGCACAGTGGAGGAGGAGATGAAATACAGACCTTGGAATGGCAAGGAAGGGAAAGAAAGGGGCCAAGGGAACGTGTGGCCTCTTCCTGGCCCCCTACCTACTATGGTGGTGTTGGATAGTCGGGGCTTTCCTAGAAGTCCTCAGATAAGACAAGCTAAGGAAGTTCTACAAGTCCTTCATTTCTTCCAGGGACTCCCGCTCTGCCATCTCTTCATCAGTGATAACTAGCATCGGACAGGTTTAGGTCCTGCATTTTTAGAGAGTCCCCCCCTTCTTACTGTGCTGTTATCATTTATCACAGCACCTTGTTTATTCCTTGCTTGGCGTCAGTCGAAACCTACTTTATTCCTTCAGGTATTTCTTCTGTGGTCAGACTCTTCCTTCAAATTCTAAGTTCACTGACATCAAGGCTATACTTTTCTGTTGCTCTATTTTTATTTCCATAGCGTAAGTTATACTGGTAAATTGTAATGAGCTCTTTGTGTTTCTTGTGAGCAGACTCTGAGAACAAAGCAGCAACCTTTGTCTCAGACTTGTGCTTGTCCAAGTGCCTCTGAGATTTCTTGTCCCGGGAAAGGGGGGCCCCCCCCCCCCCCCGGCACTGTGATAAAGAGAGAGAACAGCACACTGGCAAAGGGTGTTAGAAACACTGCACCTTTGAGAATAGCTAGGAAGCAAATCATCTGCAGTAGAGGTCACTATTGTGTATCCCACGGTATGGGGCGAGACTAGTATTTCTGTATGCTATAGTGCCTGATTAGATGTTGTGCTATGTACCCACCACTTGCTATTTGTTCTCTTACTTTTGCTTGCTATATACTTATAAGCTGACTCACTCAAAAGTTATAAGTATAGCTATGATAGGTAATTCTCCAAACGGAACAATCTTCAAGGTCTGCCATGGTCTATATAAAATAAGTAATGAAATGTAGAAGTGATTTTCCAGTTCTTCTCCATAAATTCTCATTGCTACCGTTAGGATCTGGATGGATCACCGGTTAGTTACTTTTGTAACGAATCCTCATGTGCTCGTTACTTTTGTCACTGTTGTGTTCTCCAGTTGAGAGCAGCTTGAGGGGAGACAGTTTATTTTGGCTCACAGTTCAAGAGTCCTGATCCATCATGGCCATGAAGGCATAGCAGAGTTCATGCTGAGGGGTGGAAGTCTGGGGCTCCTCACATGTAGACTGAGCAGGAAGAGAGCAGGGGATTCTAGCTCCTAGCTCTTTAGTCAAGGACCCTAGTCCACGGGATGGTGCTGCCACATTCAGAATGGGTATACCTTCCTCCATAAAAACTCTATGGAAAGTCCACAAACACATTTCCAGGGGTATGTCCTCTCGGTGATTTCAAATCTGCCATATCCCCAGAGGTCCACATAGCAATGGTGTGCGTACTATCATGATGCTACTATATTAGAGTGGATGAGGTAGAGCCTTTAGGAAGTGGAGCTAGTGGAAGACTTTCAGGAATTTGAGGAAATGCTATTGAGTTCATGTGACCTTAGGTTCTTCTTCTTCTTCCTGTCTTACACTTCCTGTCCATGATGTGGTTGTATACCACCTTGCCCTCCTACCATGGTGTTCTGCCTCACATAGGCACGAATTCATGATGGACTTATATCAATACAACTTTCAGTAAAAATAGCTTATTCTCAGAGGCTGGCAAACACCTTTTGAACACACTTTAAACACATTCTTTTGACTCTCATTTTGGCAAAATCTTTTCTTTGATACTGGCTTTTCTAGCCTGCATAAGTATTTTTATTAACAAGAATCCTGATAATTAATTTAAGCAGTATTACACCTTACCCACAGCACATGATGAACTCCATACCATACCCTTGTCTAAATTATTGACCTAGCCTTAGGAAGAATTCTATCAGTCCAATTTAGTATACTCAGAACTCCTATTAGCTACTGACTATTCACTGATGTGCCTGCAAGTCACTATTCACTCTACTTGCAAGGAATAAATTCCTAGCCCTATATTTGTGTATACAATTGAGCTCAGCTACATACTGTGATCCACCCTCAGATTGGCAGTATCCTGGCAAATGTCTGTCTTTACCACCTTTAGAAAAAATTCAAAATTTTCTCTTTATAAATTGATCATGGCAGGTATTGATCACAGTAACAGAAAGCTAACAGACTTGTAATATTGTTTGGGGGACATCTGAGGATTCAAAGAGACTTGTGTGTGTGTGTGGGGCGGGGGTATCAAAGATGACAAGAAAAGAGTCCAGGGGTTTAAATAACTTCATCTTGGGAGAGAGCAAATCCCCTGGAAAAGGTCAGTCACAGTGGTCTTTCTACCGAGGAGCTCACTTTGCAAATAAGACAGAGCCAGGGTCACCGCTTCCCAGATTTCTCCTGGAACTGAGGCCAAAGGAAGTGTTTTCCTCTGTTTATACTTTGGTTAAAACCTGGAGCAGTAAGCCAACAGTTTAAGGGCCTCTCACCAGGCTGCTACCCATTCATGTTTCCATGGTGGAGAGGAGAGCTGTTGCCATAGTGTAGCCATTTCTCGGCCCTATGTCCTTGGGCTAGCCATTTAGTGTCTGATTCTCGGGCCATCTGTGACTCTAGAACTGTAACAAAAATTCTGGTTGCTGTCGGAGGCTTTGAGAGGATCAGAAAAATGAATGTGAAAGGAACGATGCAAAATCCACAATAGTTGTTATTCTTGTTTGCTGTGATAGTATTTTACTTGAGAGTTTACCCTCCAAGGAGCTGACAAACTGTGGAACTACTTATTTAAAAAAAAACCAAAAACCTCAGATAAATAACCACAGGTACCACGTCTGTGCATCTGTGGTGGGCTTAGACCTGAAGGGTCCAACGCTCCACTTCTCCATGAAAGGTCTAGATAGAGTTCTGTTAAATACCAGAACCCCACTGCATCCTGACCAACTCTGGAATGTCTAGCCTCAAAGGCCAAGGTCCTCACTTTCCTGGTTTCTAATGGGGTACGCACTGGTTGCTCACATATACCACAGTGTGAATTGGTGTCATTTTGCTGGAGTCTATGAGAACATGCAGACCAGACCTTAATCAAAGGCTTAGGAGAAGATTTTGGATTAACACCAAGGAAGATGATTTTTAAGAGAAATAAATCCAGGAATAAAATGTTCAGGGAGAAGTGAAACCCCTGTCACTTTTGTGCATGAGGTGGGAAGCTTGTCCCTGATGAAGGCTGCTGTCTAGGAGAGTTCTGGTATAAATAGGATGAGAGACGAGCTCCCCTAAATCATTTTCTTTTTCTTAGAAAATGTTCCCAGGCCATGTTCTCCTGTCCTTTAGTTCTGTCTGCTTTCTGTTTGAAACAGTGAGCCGAGTGTTTTCTTTAGCGACAACTCTTACTTTTTCTGAGCATTGTGCGCAAACACTACAGAAATGACAATGGCAACTAAAAATAACTTGAAAACAAAAACATCTAAGGCTGACATTTTCCATCTGTTTGAGATGAATCTCGGAGATTCTGGCATGCAATTCTACACTTAGAGAAGGATCTAGTGCCAGCTTCTGAGCCCCCCGCCCCCGGGGATGTGTATCTACATCTCATGGATGGTGCCATCTGAGGCCTCTACTCAGGAGGGTATCAGCAGATTTAGGAAACGGAAATCTCCCTCCGAGAAGATCACAGAATAGGAAGAATGATTGTCATCTTATTTGACCCTTAGTCAAATTAATAAGTCAGACATTGATAAGCAAGGATTCAAAAGCAAGAGTAAACTAATGATAACCCACATATGAGTTAAAACTAAAGTGACTGAGGTAGGGAGGGGCAAGAGAAAAAGGAGGACAATAGGCAGAAATAAAGGAAACTAGGATTTCATGTCCTTAATCACACTCAGGTGACATCTATCATAATCTTCACAATGGGCTCCTAATACCCACCAGGGATTGAAAAAAAAACAATTTATGGGGAGACAGTGTATGGGTGTGAGGATGTGTTTTTATCCTGTCCCTGATCTTGAATATTCAATACAGCCTGTATTGGTTGATTATGTGTGTCAACTTGACACAAGCTAGAGCTGTCAAAGAGGAAGGAAATTCAGTGGAGAAAATGCATCCATGAGATCTAGCTGAAAGGCATTTCCTCAATTAGTGATCAAGGGGAAGGGTCCAGCCCATGGTAGGTAGTGACATCCTTGGGCTAGTGATCCTGAGTTCTACAAGAAAACAGGCTGAGCAAGCCCAGAGGAGCAAGCCAGTAAGCAGCATCCTTCTATGACCTGTGCACGAGCTCCTGTCTTGAGGTTCCTGCCTGTTTGAGTTCCTGTCCTAACTTTCTTTGGTGATAAACAGCAATGCAGAAGTGTAAGCCAAATAAACCCTTTCCTCCCCAACTTACTTTCTGGTTATGTGGTTTTTGTTTGTTTGTTTGTCTGTTTTGTTTTTCAAGACAGGGTTTCTCTGTGTAGCCCTGGCTGTCCTGGAACTCACTCTGTAGACCAGGCTGACCTCGAACTCAGAAATCCAACTGCCTCTGCCTCCCATGTGCTGGGATTAAAGGTGTGCGCCACCACCGCCTGACCTGGTTATGTGTTTTGCTGCAGCAATAGAAACTCTAAGACACAGCTGGAAGACAGCCAGACAACATGTAAATTTGGAACTCTGACCTACAACCTGCAGCAACCAGCCAGGGCTCTCCTGGCTGCCACCATCCTTGTAGCAAGCCAACAACAGCAGGTTTTTTTTATTTTTTTTTTTTTTTTTTTTTTTTTTTTTAAATAATCAGCACCAGTGGCCAGAGCTTGACCATTGACTTTTAATTTCCTTTGCTTTTGCCTTTGCTTCCAACTTACGACTAATAGAGAAAGCGTGTATGATACACCCTCCACATCCTGAGCTCAGCTTGAAACATTTCTCCATTGTGTCTGTGCCTCCATGAACTTTCTCTGGTGAGCACTGGTCTGATTCCTGTGAACATCCAAGTCTAGTTTCTAAACTCTATGGCTTTGGCTCCACTGTTCATATTTGCTTAGCCTTGCTTCATTATCTAGGCATTGCCTGTGATAATAACCCCAAATGCTCGATGGCAGATCATTAAAGCCTTGCCTTCAGTGGGTCACAGTCAGTGAGCCATGACGCTGTCATGCCATGGTGCCCCATACTGTGTTGTTAAGAAGGCCATGAGTTTGCGAAAGAGATCATTGATGACAGGAAATAAGCGTTAATCCCAGCATTCCTTCTTAGTCTAAACAACTTTGGTTCCTGGGCATCAGCTCAATGCCTAGTTAATTGGCAGCTCCCATGCTTCAGGTGTGATGATGCCAGGTAAGTTTTAGTGACTCTTTTGGTTCCCCAGCAACACCACAGATCATTATTGTTAGTTCAATTGTAGAGATGAACAAATGAAAACTCAAAGAGATGACATGACTTACTCAGGGCTGTACAGCTGTAAGAGCAAGAAAAAAAAAAATAGTCAGCTTCCACTCTGACTTCAACCTCTGTGTTTCAGTGCAGAACGGCAGTTTAGAAACGGTCGACACAAACAACGGGATGGGAGAATGGAAAGCCTAGCAGCAGCATCTGTCTCCCAAGGTCAGAAAGGTCAGAGCGTCACTGGAGAGCGGAAAGTCCACAGCTGGGGGTGCTGAATCGGGTTTCAAGGCAAGTCTCTTACTTGAATTCAAAATTTAGGAGAGCCTTGAATCCAGTGCTCTATATCTAGGGGAAAAAATGATCGGGAGGCAACAATGTGGCTGAGCAGGCAAAGGTTCTTGCTGCCTAACAATGCAAGTTGAAGGAAGGAACTGGAGTTCAATCCTAGAAACCCATGTAAAGGTGTGGAGATCAACCAAATGCAGTTCACCTCTGACCTGTACACATGCACACATGCAGGCATGGCACACATGGTCTGTTGCACACAAAATAACAATAGTAATCGATTGTTTACTATATATATATATATATATATATATATA
>JADRCD010221300.1:0-12901 GCA_019843815.1 Montemys delectorum
ATTATGTTGTGTATTTTGTTTCTTTGTTTGAATTCTTTTTCACTGAAAAGTTATTGAGTAAAACAGGGGAGCAGAGAAATTTCTGAGGCGCTACCAGATGAAGCTACTGCTCTATCTATGTTCATTCTTGAACCCTGGTGATGCCCTCGATGCTGAGAAATGCAATATGCAACACAGAATGAAATCTCCAAGGCGCTTTCATATGTTCATTCGGCATTGGAATTGAGCTGGATCTAGGAAAAGGAGAAAAACTATATTTCAAACTGTGTTCACCTCAACAGAGTTACAATTCTACTTAGAATAAGAAGATTTTTTTTTTCTCCTATATGTCAGCCAGGTACAGTGTGCATACCATGTGGGTCCATATTTATAGACATTCCAAATTAACTTGATTGAATTTTTAAATAGGTTTAAACTGTTTCAGTCATTCTGTCTTTGGTAAACACGCGATTAGTACTTGGTAAAAGCCTACGGACGACATAAATAAATGGAGATTCTCATACTCATTCAGCAGCAATTGCTTTGCATCACTAATGTTCCTAGAAGACCATAAGCTGGGTTAAAGCATTGATATTTTGTTTCCAGTTGCAACGTCTATTTCTCTAACAGATGAAATAAGAATAGGAGAAGAAATAAAACACAAACATGAAAGATACCCAATAATCTGGACTTTGGCCCTCACTTATTTCCATACGAAGCAATCAAATTGTTAAAATCTGCCTGTCAAGTCTGAAACTTATTACTCTCGAACTTAGTTTCTCCAGCAGGAACTTGCAATATGCTGTCCTATGTAGATTTTTCTATTTGTATGATTTTTAATAAGAAAGGATAAAAGCAATAGTCTACAAATATGTCTTTTTACTTCTCTCTCTCTTTTTTTTTTTTCGAGACAGGGTTTCTCTGTGTAGCCTTGGCTGTCCTGGAACTCACTCTGTAGACCAGTCTGGCCTCGAACTCAGAAATCCACCTGCCTCTGCCTCCCAAGTGCTGGGATTAAAGGCGTGCACCACCACTGCCTGTCTACTTCTCTCTTTTTAAATTATCTTTATTTTTTTTCTATAGTCCAGTTGTTACTCCCCTCATGGTCCATCCTCCAATTGTTTCTTAACCCATTTCTCCTCCCCTGTCTCCAAAAGGATGTCCTCACCCCCTTCACCTCACCAGAACTCTCAACTCCCTGGGGCTTCAACTTTCTCGAGGGCTAGGTGCTGCTTCTCTCACTGAGGCCAGACCAGGCAGTCCTCTATTATATACGTATGGGGCCTCATAGCAGCTAGTGGATGCTGCCTGGTTGGTGGCTCAGTGTTTGAGAGATCTCAGGGGTCCATGTTAGTTGAGTCTGGTGGTCTTCCTATGGTGTTGCCCTCCTCCTCAACTTCTTCCAGCCTTTCTCTAATTTAACCACAGGAGTCCCCTGCTTCTGCCCATTGTGATTTTTTTCAGAGTGTTTCATGTTTAGTCTTCTCTTTTAGTGTAGAAACAGTTAAGAGCTTATGTATACCTCTGCTTCCCCTACCATTTGGGCTGCTTAACTAATGAGATGTTTGCAGATGGATTTACAACACCTCAGGAAGGTGTTCCTCTGACTGTTTTCCCACCAGTTCTCTAGTTTCCAACTCCTTACTTCCCACAAGTGGAAATAGCCTAAGCAGGTTTGCAAACCTCCCACAGTATTTGGCCAATATAAACTCATTTTCATCCCATATCAACAAACTTGCAACAATTTAAAATTCTTCCATCTCTGACATCTCCACACCCCTCCTGTGAATGACTCAAGGCATAGACTTAATAGTTTGAGGCTCCCAGGATGCCATTCTCAGAAACAGATGGGCTAATAAATGTGCATAATATCTCAAGATCCAAATAGAGAGGCAGGCTTAATTTTAGAACTCATTCTGTGATCCAAGAAAATACAAGATTTTAAGTGTGAGTCTGTGAAAAGCATTTAGACTTTAATCCTTTCACTGTCCACACTCCCCCCCCCCATTCCTGCCTTCCCTCTCTTCGGTGTGCATTAATGTATGCACTCACTTGTGAGCATATGATAAATGGGGCATCATCAATAATAGGATTCTAGAAACTAAAATGCTCAAAAGTGCAGAAATCTCAAGTGCTTATCTGAGTGATTTCAGTTGTTAAACATAAATTGGAAAACTTTTGGAAACACTGTTTGATAGGTAACGACCCAGGGTTTTAATTTTTGATGATGTACAGATTAAATATGAAATGTTATGACATTTGCAGATGTGTTAGTCAGAAGGCTTATGATCACAAGGCAATAGTCTCACCGCTGCCCTGGTTTGATATACAGCTGTTTAAACACAGGAGGCTCAGACAACTGACCCGAAGGAACATTTGCACTTGAGCTCGATTCTCAAAGGTTAAAAGTTTCATTTTTAAAATAGTGACAAAGGGCAGCAGGAATATTTCCTCAACAAAGGGAGTTCAGAAAAATAATTATGCTGAGCAGACT
This sequence comes from Montemys delectorum, assembly GCA_019843815.1. Taxonomy (NCBI): domain Eukaryota; kingdom Metazoa; phylum Chordata; class Mammalia; order Rodentia; family Muridae; genus Montemys; species Montemys delectorum. The sequence continues at coordinate 2,474 of JADRCD010221300.1, forward strand.
GAGCCTAAGCTTCCAGAAAGCACGAGTGTATCTCTTCTCTGCAGCGAGGTCCTCTACAACACCAAGTGAACTCCAGCAGGTGCTCAGTTTGAAGAAGAGAAAAGTCTTTCATCAAATCACTATGAAAATAACCCCCTCCTGCAACAAACAACTGATTCCCTGAGATGTTTACCACCAAGGAAAACATCCACACTATATTTTGGGCCCATAGAGTTCAAGTTGTACCTTTATACAGATAATTTGCCTAGGCTTTGAGACTCTGGATGCAGTTCCTTCAGAATGGTACTAGAATCACTACAAAATAATGGAAAAATCATGTGTTCTAAGGTGTATGGTTTATGTCTTTTGTGGTTGTGGGTTTTTTTTTTTTTTTTTTGGTTGGTTGGTTAGTTTGTCATTGCCTAAAGATTGACAGTGAGCAAACCAGTACCTTCACATCTCTCTCAGTCTTCCCTATATGCACATATGGGTTACCATTTTTTCTTTGCTAACATTAGGATGTTAACCAAACCCCAAGAAAACATCCAGGGGTGCTTGGTATTGTTCCATAGCTGCGAACACCTGCAACTCTGGATCTTGACAGTTGCAAGGAGTCTTAATCAGTGCTCGGCATTACTCCTTCCTCTACCTAAACCTTTCCACAGCCCATTCTGCCCCACCCCTGTCAATAGTATTCACAAGCCTTAGCTATATGTTCTCTGACAACATATCCTCTTTCTTTATTATAAGATGATGGAGGTACACAAACAGTGCCATCCTGCCCCTTGAAAGGAAATATTTCCCTTCAAGAGGCAGAAACAATAATGTCTCCAGTGATGCAGTCTGGAGCAACACAGGCCAAGCAGAGCCTGAGACTGTTGGGGTAGGGCACTCGCTATTGGCAGTACACACTAGTGTGGTTACTTCCACATGCAAATGGAAACCAAACTGTCAAATAGCCATATAGCCTTTAACTATCATACAGCTGTTCTACTTCTAGAGAAACCCACCTAGGAAATTATGAAAATTATAGGGAATTATTGCTTTATAGTGAGGAGTAAACTAATAGTAAAGGACTTGATAAAGCTAGGAACTGATTTTACTATTGAGGTTGCTATTAACTGTGAAAAGTGCCCCTCTAGTCTAATCTTACAATGGTTTTCCCAGCAAGCCTCTGAAATGAGTATCCTTTGTATACCAACTTTAACATTAGAGATAAGTCGAAATGAGGGGGTTAAAATACCAAGTTTAAATGAACGCAGCAGGGCAATTAAGCAGTTAGAAAGACTCCTTAGGCAGGTCTGGCACCCTTGTGCAAGGCATAGGCTGCACAGGGGGAGTATTAGTCTGCCTTTACAGATCATTCATTTAACTTCCTTAAAACTGCCTCATCAAGTGTACAAGTATGCTTGTTCACTGCCACATTTAACCAAGGGCCTCTCTGCACTGCTGTTTTTAAATACTGCCCTAGATAAATAGAAATAATAGACTTCTATATGATAGGAGGATCTTCAAGAATAGTAGAGGATGGGAAATGTAATATCACTGTGCTATTTCCTGGCACACAACAGGATACCTTCTGCCCCCATTGAATTTGTAGAGGACTCTGATATATATATATATCTCCTCCACCCTCTGGGATGGAACATCTATTTGTCATTAGAGATCCTTCAAAGCATTCATACTGGCAACAGCCAACTTCACTTTTACAGATTATAGCTGCTCTTTCTGTCTTGTTCCCATTGTTAAGACAACAGCGACATTGGACAGAGCCCAGGTCGATCTATGCATATCATCTACATGATGAAGCTGTTAATCTCTTCCTATAGGATGGTTGTTTAGATAAAATGAGATAATTTCCTGTGCACATACAAAGTATTGCTGTATAGTATGTATCATTTCTTTGTAAAGTGTATGCTGTACTAATCAAACTTAGAGATGAGATATATACAGATACTTTTGCAGCTTGTGAGCTTTTTAACCATACCATTTGGCATGCCTATTGTTGTCCTTGCTCAGGTCATGCTTAGGCCAAGTAGTTTCCTTTTGTAAATAAGTAACTTGTGGTAGCTAGAAAGACAGAATCTGGTATATGAATAAAAAGCTCAGAATTTACAGAATTACTGTGAATCATGGAAGGCTTCATGAACATATTGAATATCTCTCTGTAATGATAATGTATTATCAATAAAATTGTAGTTAACTTTCTATACTATGGAGATTACACATATTAAAAACAAGTAAAGGTTTTCTGCACAATAGTGAGCTATGAAAGTATGTCCATCTCATCTATGTTGGTAAGCACATGAAGGCCTTATCACAGTTACTTGCTATTAATCAGAAATAATTGAACTTGTAAAACAAAGTAATTGAATGTTTTAAATAGTATATTCCCTCACCACTTCACTTGCGCCCCATGCCAGGATTTGTGGTGCATGTGACAGTTTGAGATGTATAGAATGTATAAAAATTGTGGTTAATTATTTAATATATTTTATTTAATATGTCATTAAAATACATAAAAGCACACCATTCACAATGGCTTTTGCATTCTGTAATACCAGAGGTTATTAAAGGAATTAAAGCTTACCTTAAAGAGAAAAATAATAAAACTCAACTCAACAAAGGTATTGTAACTCCTAGTGTGGGCTACGTCCTTTTACCCAACACCAGAAACTGTATGGTAGAAAAGTAGAAAAGAAAGATCCACCAGATCTTTCCTGTATCCCTATCATCTCTTCTGTTAAAAAGACTCAATTATGATTCCATATGAAAATGGATGCTTCTTGTGTCCAACTTTCAAACCAGGTACCTACATATATAAAAATTTAAGATAAAAAGATTAATAGCCAAAAATCAGTGGATTTTTAAATGCATTTTTCAAATATGTCTATTTGTATGTATGTTGGGAGTATGAAATGTATAAAAAGCATGTTCTTTTAGAATGTGTATTCTAAAGTATCTCCTAAATAAATGCTGTATTAATACCTTAATAATAAAATTAGATGATTCATTTTTCCCCTAAGCTGCTAGGAAGCTCAAATTCTGTTATCTAGTGGATGAAAGAATGTTAATTCTATATTTTGACAGAGGCTATGTGTTCACACTTTTTTTGAATTTATGTCTTTAATTTCCTGCTTGTATTCTGGTGAGAATTGTCTTGTTAAATATTCCTTTCACTGTTTACCACTTGTGAAATATGATTTAGTGAGAGGAATTATAAAGAAATAAATAAAGATACAGCAATCCACTCTTTTTGGCCAGACAGTTTCTTTATGATGGTCTTTAACATCTGTATGAGCGTTTGAAATTCTTTGTGTCATCAGGCAGTTTAATATCTCTGTACTGCCCTGCATCTTAGTGTCCTGTAAGCTTTTAAAACACAGTCCCTGTGTAGAATAAATATAGATTCAGACAACAGTAAGGTAGAGACAAAAAAAAAATTAATTCCTACGATACCACCATCTCTTTCGGTGAGACAGAGAAAAGGCACCACAGATTTATTAGTAATTGATTTAAAATAACCCTGGGTCAGCTCTGTAGAAGAGATATAGTTCACAAGTAGAAAATAAATGGAAGGAAGACTTTTTGGTTAGGATTTATAGCTGGGCTCTTTGTAACTGGGAAAAGGGGTATCACAAATGGAATCGCCAGCTGTTTCATGTCTCAGGTGGCAATCAATAATTCAGGTAAACGTTAACTCAGAGCAAATCCCAGTTTCTTGCCACCTTGGCTTCTGTATGTCTGGAAAGACTGATCTTCCTCTAGGGGAGAGAAAGACCTGCTTTATAGGTGCTTTTAACAGAGCAGAAGCAAAGATTGTGCAGCCTCGTGAGTCTTCATCAGGCAGCCCCTATATCCCTGCCTTCTTGACCTGCCCTCTGAGGAGAGTCACAGTGAACCCAGGCCACCTTTCAACTCCTTTAAAACACTATGCCTAGGCAATAAGGAACACCATATGTCTTAACTAGATGAAAGTTTTGAAGAAGCCACTTATAGTAACTTACATAGATTAGCATTTTATTTTAAAATAAAACAAAGTCTTAAAGATAAATGAATTCACTCATTCATTAAAATAAAACTTACCTCCTATCTGTGGCTATTTCCGAATCAGGGATAGAGTTTTTGTATAAATAACATCATATATACTGTGGTCCTATCTAGAGTGTCCTGATTTCCATCTGACTTACTGTGACTACTAACAAACAACTACTCACCATGCTAGCACACATTTAAGTGTGACTGGCTGTCTTTTGAACATATTACAATTTGCCTAAATTCAAATTGTGATGCTGGGTGCAGTACAGATTTGCAGAAACAGTACCTTAAAACTGGCCTTTGAAGTAGTACTCTTCATTTAATGGAAATAAAAACCTTCTGATCACATTTGTTAAAAGACATGGTTTATTTTTTTTTCTTCCTTTCATCCTCTTTTCTTTCCCCAACCTCCACCAAAGGTAGTGAACCATGTCCATTTATAATCTTGTAAACCCTGCTCTTTAAAAAGTAATAATTCTGCTCAAACAGACTTTGTTCCTGGTAATAGTGGCTTCCTTTACAAAGACATTCTCATTGAATGATTGACACTGCCAAGACCTTGTTTTGTCTTGTCATTAAAAAGCAAAAGGATGCTACTTCTTTTGATCAATCTATAATTTCCATTGTTTCTCTTGACACTGGTGTTTAACTACTGTTGATGCATTTTATATTTCATAAATCTTCTTCCAATATTTTTCTTTATTCTCAGTGTCCTTTAGTCTGGAATATATCTGAGTATGGCTATCACATGTATCGGCTGATGTCCTAAGCCTGCGTTTTAGCTAGGGAATGGTGACACTATTTCTAACATAAATAAATGAGTCATAATGGAAAGGAGGGAGAGAGAGATGGAGAGGGTGAGGAAGAAGGAGGAAGAAAGGGGGAGAGGGAAAGGGAGGGGACAGAATTTGAGAACAAATTCAGAAAGCAGAAGCAAATTATAATACTTACTTCTAGCCTTTTTCCATGGAGGCTCATTATACCTTCATGCCTCCTAAAGGATGTATTGAGAACTTTTAAAAACAACCATTGTCACGTTTATACATTGACATTGAGGTAAAATTTAACTTCCATAAAATTCACACATTGTAAGTGTACAAATTCAACAATTCCAGTGAGTTTATTGAGTGTGTTACCATATCACAGGCCATCTATAATGCATTTTCTTAAGCTCCCACAACCCTTCAAGCCCGTTTATAGACAACCTCCTAAGCAGCATAAGACTGAGATGGAAAGGCATTACTTACTACTTCTGGTTGGTTTGAGAACAGTTCTGAAGGGTTCCCAATGATGAGACCAGTAGAACTTACACTGAACTTACACTTCATAGTAAACAAGAGAAAATATTACAAAAATCTTAGTTTTAGGTCAGAAGTCACCTTTAGAGGGGCAAGGAGAGGGATAGAGACTTGATGGAGATAAAAAGGAGCTTTTGTCCTTTTTAGAAGGGAAACAAAATACTCACAGGAGCAAATATGGAGATAAAGTGTAGAGCAGAGACTGAAGGAAAGGCCATCCAAAGACTGTGCCACCTAGGGATTCATCCCATATACAGTTACCAAAGCCAGGCACTGTTGTGGATAGCAAAAGGTGAATGCTGAAAGGAGCCTGATATGGCTGTCTCCTGAGAGGCCCTGCCAGAGCCTTGCAAACACAGATGTGATGTTTGCAGCCAGCCATTGGTCTGAGCCCAGGATTCTCAATAGAGGAGTCAGAGGAAGGACTGAAGGAATTCAAGGGGTTTGCAAACCCATAGAAAGAACAACATTTATCAACCAACCAGACCCCCCCCCCCAAGAGCTCCCAAAGAGTCATAATCATAAACAAAGCCATAAAACAAGGAGTACACATACCTCCAGCTGCATATGTATCAGAGGACAGCCTTGTCAGGCATCAGTAGGAGGAGAAGTTCTTGGTCCTATGAAGGCTCAATATATTCCCAGTGTAGGGGCATTGGGGGCAGGGAGGTGGGAGTGGGGGAGTGGGTGGAGGAACACCCTCATAGAAGCAGGGGAGGGAGGATGGGATAGGGGTTTTCCAGGAGAGGGGGAAACCAGAAAAGGGATAACACTTGAAATGTAAATAAGTAAATATCCATTTTTTTTTTTTAGAGGAGATGATGAAAAGGAGAGCAAATACTCGGCACATTAATAAACATTCACTTGTACCCTTATGACACTACACCACTGTCATTGTCATTCTACAGAAGAGGAGACTGCGGTCCAGACAGGTAAAGGAAATGAGCAAATACAATTTGATGCTTGGCTTTCTTCTTTTATCATTAATTATTTATTTACATTTTATGTGTTGCCCCTACCAATCTCCCATGCAGTGGTCCTCCCCACATACCTTTTCCCCCCTAACTTCTGAGAGGGTGATCCCCTCAGGTATCCCCTACCCTGGGACATCAAGGTTCTAGAGTAGTAGGTGCACCCTCTACCACTGAAGCCAGACAAGGCTGCCCTCTGCTACTTAGATGCCAGGAGCCTCGGACCAGTCTGGATAGGCTCTTTGGTTGGGGTTATTTGAGTTCCTTCAGTTCTTCCCCTAATATTTCCTGTAGGGATCCCCGACCTAGGTCCAATGCTTGGCTGTGAGTATCTGCATTTGTCACAGTCAGCTGCTGGTAGAACCTCTGATAAGACAGCCACGTTAGGATCCTGTTTGCAAGCAGAACGTAGCATCAATTCTAGTGTCAGTGATTGGATTGGTGCCTGTCCATGAGATGGATCCCAAGTTAGGCCTGCCAATGGGTGGCCTTTCTCTCAGACTCTGCTCTATTTTTGTCTCTGCATATCTTTTAGACAAGAGCAATTTTGGGTGGGAAGTTTTATAGGTGGGTTGGTTTCCCCTACACTCCATTGGGGTCCTGTCTGACTAAAGGAGGTAATGGCTTAAGATTACTATATCTCCACTGTTGGGCATTTTGGATAAGTTTACGTCCATTGTGTCCTGAGATCTTCCCCTATCCCAGGTTTCTGGGACTTTTTAGAGGTCTCCTACCCCTGCTGTTGCATATTTCCATTCATTCTTCTTTCCCTCCAGGCCTTTCTCTTGTCTCCCTCAATACATGATCCTGCCCCTCATTTTCTCCTCCCCATCATCTCTCCCACCTAGTCCCTTACTCCCTCTACCTCTCTTGATTATTTTATTCCCTTTTCTAAGTGGGATCCTCTCTTGGGCCTTCCTTTTTGTTTAACTTCTTAGGGTCTGTAGAGTGTATCATGAGTATCCTGTAACTTTTCATAAGATTCACTTATGAACATATACTATGCATGTCCTTTGGGGTCTGGGCTACCTCATTCAGGATGATATTTTCTGGTTCCATCTATTTGCCTTGGAGATTCATAATGTCCTTATTTTTAATAGCTGAATCATATTTCATTATATAAATAACCATATTTTCTCTATCTATATAATATTAATCTATTCAGTTAAGGGACATCTATCTGGATTGCTTCTAGTTTCTGGCTACTACAAATAAGGCTGCTATGAACATAGAAGAGTACATCTCCTTGTGCTATAGTGGAGCATCTTTTGGGTATATGCCCATGAGTAGCATAGCTGGTTCTTCAGTTAGAACTACTTCCGGTTTTCTGAAGAACTAGCAGATTGATTTCCAGAGTGGTTGTGCAAGTTTTCAATCCCATCAGCAATGGATGAGTATTCTGCTTTCCCCACATCCTGAACAGCATCTGCTATCACTTGAGTTTTATGTCTTAGACATTCTGATTGGTGTAAGGTAGAATCTCAGGGTCATTTTGTTTTCTAATATCCTGATGACTAAGGATGTTGAACATTTCTTTAAGTGCTTTTAGGCCATTTGAGATTCCTCTGTTGAGAATTCTCTGTTTATCTCTGTACCCATTTTTAATTGGCTTTTGGGGTGTCTTTTTTTTTTTAGTCTTACTTGTGTTTTATATATATGTATATATGTATGTATATATACATATGTATGCATATATGTATATATGTATGTATACACACACACACACACACACACATATATATATATATATATATATATATATATATATATATATATTAGATATTAGCCCTTGATGCTAGACTTTAAATATAGACATTTTTGTTTCAAACCCACAGTTCTACTGAATCCCACATACCTCCCATCAGCAGCTTTTTAGTTGTGGAATTTCATTAAAGGAACAGCTGACATTCAGGAAATTAAAGCCAACTGGCTAACAGCATTCAAAGCTTTGGTACTAAACATGCTGCCCAAAGGAAGAAGCTATCTTGCCACATTCTGTGGCTATTCAAGCTTGGCTGTAGCATTGTCTGTAGTGGAGATATTTTGTGATGGGAATATGTTGCTGAGAGTGGAAGGGAACTGGACACTGGGCTGAAACTAGGAAGACAAGAGTGCAAGTTTTGGCTAGAGTCCTTCTATGGGAAAGGTCTGTATTCTCAATTTCTACAAAATGAAAATTAAATTAAACTAAATTAAAATATCAGTTATCTGCTAATGACATATTGTGTTCGCATAGTGTGATATTTTCTTATTCCCCTTTCTTGAATTACTCTATTACTATTTTCCTTTCCCAGCACACTCCATCCTTCACTCTTTTCCAGATGTGTGCCGACTTCATAGCCTTTAAACATATTTCTGGCTAATTTGTTTAATGGTTGTATGTTCTCCTTCTTTTCCCCCTTGATACTGGAAGATGTCAAAAATACAAAGGGATTTTTCTAGACACTATTCCGTGGTAACTTAAATCCCAAGTTTGCGGATATGTATCTTGGAAGCTTTGTGAGTTCATATGCTTCCTGAAGTTCTGAGCTCAAATGAGAAACACAGCTGGGGCACACTTAAGAGTTGCCTTCTTGGTTTTTAAAGGCCAAGTGAGCCAAATGTTTTGAAGAGACTCTGTGAAGCCAAGCCCTCTGAAGCAATGAGAAGACACCAATGCATGTGCTTTAATATACACACTACTAGGTGGGTAGGATGGCTTCAGTCAGAATTTGTATACTAGCCAGCAGATTTGATGCCCAGGAAAGAAAAGGGAGCAATGAAGGAAAGATAAAGTATTCCAGACAATCCAAGATGACATATTAAAGCTATCCCTCTAGAATATATGAAGTCCTGGAAGACATAGTTATAGGAAATGGATTCACCCATCATAAATTGTCCTAAGACATCTTAACAAAGGTGTGTTTTCCAAGAACAAATGGAAAAGGACATTGATCCTAGTGGTGTTTCCGTTCAATGATGTAAATCCCAAGTTTATGCACTTTTAGCAATCAAACCACATCCTCATAAAATGTGTTTCTGAGACCAGTAAATTCCTTGACTGAGATAGAGAGATTAGACAGTTACCTATCTAAAGGTGAGAAAAATGTCTCCTTTCATCACGTAGCTTAATTTCAGTGCTTATTTTCTAATACAAAATACTTTTCTCATGAAATGCAAGGAGTATGGAAATGGTTTTCCATGCTTCTTTCTTAATATTTAAATCAGTTAAAAATTCCCTAATTGTTAACTTGATTGCTTGAGTCATATTGTGTGAGAAAATCTTCGTGAATCACCAGTTGTAATTGCAGTCCTATAGAAAGGATGTTTCATAAAAATAATGACACACAAATATTAAATTACACTGTTTATTGGCTACTTCCAATGTGTTTACCGTTGTGCTGAGTCAGACATTTCACACATTGGAGTCCTAGGTCTGGCTTTGAGTCCCAACTTTTTCTCAAACTGTAAGCTAGTTAGAGAAAGTTCATTCCTTATTACTTTATTGGTTAAATTAATTTTCCTTTTTTAGACTGTTTTATACCTCAGTTGTGTGTAGAAGAATACAACTTTTAATTGAAGCTGAGACAAAATATGCTTGGAATAGTATAGGATGGTTCATGATCTTTAGCATAGTTGCATATGTGGTTATAGAAGCACAGGAAAGAAATATCGTCTTTTTAGCCAGGCTAGGGAGCTATTTCTATGTGGGAATTATCCTACTCTTTTAAAAACTGGATTCTATTGCTATACTCGGAGCCAGTCAGAAGTCACTCCTAACCGTGCCTTTTTTTCTGCCTCTGGAAAAATGGAATTTAGCTATCAACAGTTGTCACTATGTCTCTTCACAGTCTTTAGGAGTCTTGAAGCAGCCACTGCACCTACATAAGCTGGGCTACCTCACTAAGCATGTTGGCCAGAAGCCCAATGGTTTTCCGGTTTTACCTCTCTCTCTCTCTCTCCCTCTCCCTCTCCCTGTCTCTGTCCCTGTCTCTCTCTGTATCTCTGTCTCTGTCTGTCTCTGTCTCTGTCTGTCTGTCTATCTGTCTGTCTGTCTGTCTGTCTGTCTGTCTCTCTCTCTCTCTCTCTCTCTCTGTGTGTGTGTGTGTGTGTGTGTGTGTGTGTGTGTGTCCCTGTCTCTGTCTCTGTCTCTCTCTCTGAGA
>JADRCD010221302.1:6462-24594 GCA_019843815.1 Montemys delectorum
CTCTCTCTCTCTCTCTCTCTCTCTCTCTCTCTCTCTCTCTCTCTCTCCCATCTACCTACCTACACACACACACACACACACACACACACACACCTCTCATGGTTACAGATGAGATGTGAGCTCTCAGCTACTGCTCCAGTGCCACGCCTGCCTGCTGCCATTCTCCAGCTGTGATAGTCAGGGACTAACTCTCTGAAACTGTAACCAAGTTCCCAATTAAATGCTTTCTTTCATAAGTTGCCTTGGTTATGGTGTTTCTTTACAGTAACAGAACAGTAGCTGAGACACTATTCAAAGAGTGTAAGGAAAGCTGCGATCAGCAGCCAACCACTAAGCCATTGGAGAAGAAATAAAAACTGCACACTCAAAACAAAGGGTATAAATCTGATTATGTGGAATTTCCATCTTTTGATAAAAATTATAGAACTCTCTATACCTAGGGGCTTTACATGTGTGGCTGCTGTGTCACATGTGCATCAGAAGAGAGAGGCTGTGTCTATGCTCAGTGTCCTGACCTATGAACATCTGAATAAAAAGAAGCATGTGGTAGAGAAATGGAACAGAAAAGAAAAATAGATGGATGTGGTCACCATGAAGAGAGGCAGAACTGGAGACAGGGGGGGGGGGGGTAGCGAGGAACAGCCTGATGTAAGTAGCTGGTGAGGCTACCAGAGAGCATGGTGGGGTCCTGGCATGCCACTGAGGGCCATATCTGGGTCTGTGGCCCTATAGCATCAGGAGTCTGTTATGATCAAAAGCCAAGCAGACATCCCTGGTCTGGGCAGCCACTCTGGGACATGTTAAAATCTGAGGGCTATGCAGAACTGGACCCACCCCTTTCCTGGGAGTTATGGGAGAGCTGACCCTGGGGGCATGAGAGCACAAGAGCTGACCCCGCCCCTAGCCAGCGGAAGTACTCAGGAAATAAGGCCTGCACACGGCCAGGAAGCACAGTGGAACTGGCCCTGGTTGCAGTTGTGGATGAGTGGTCCTGAAGATATGAGCATGTGAAAGCCCACCCTGCCACTCATGTCCTGAGAGGTGGCATGAATAAGGGAGATACCCTCTTCCTCATAGCCCCTCGCCACCTACAGCAGACCTGACCCTGGGGTCATGAGAGCAGGAGAGCTGGCCCTGTCCCTCACCAGCTGCAGCACTTGGGAGAGCAGGTCCTGCATGTCCTCTGGGCAATATAGTAGAGCTGACCCTGTTGGCAGGGGTTTGGATGAGCCAGCCCCAAGAACATGAATGTGGGAGACCTAGCCCTACCACTTGTCTGCTGTGAAGTGACATGGATAAGGAAGAGATGATTCCTCCCCATCCCCAGCTCCTTGCTACATACAGCAGATAGAAGAGCTGGCCCCGAGGTCATCAGAGCAGGAGAGCTGCCCCTCTCCCTCACCGACTGGAGTTCTCAGGATATTGAGCCCTGCACCTAGCAGTCCCTGGACATAGGGGTTGCAGGTAAGCTGGCCTCTAGGGCATGAGCATTAGGATCTAGTCTCTCTTTTGCCCTCACCATGGGTAGCAGGAGGGAGAGCTGGCCCCCCACTAGGGTCATGAGAGCAGGAGAGGTATCCCTGCCCTTCACCTGCTGCCGCACTAGGAAGATCAGGGCCCTAACGCTTCACTTGGGAAACACAGAAGATGTGGCCTTGGTTGTGAAGAGTATGAGTGAGCTAGCCCTGAAGGTATAAGTGTGGAAGGGCTGACCCTGCAACTTGCCTGCTGCAGCATTCGGGACAGAAGGCCCTGCACCTCACCTAGGCACCACAATAGAGTTGGTTTTGCTGGCATCGGCATGGATGAACGAGCATGGAGGGCATGAGAGCAACAGAGCTTGGTCTGCCCTTTGCTGACTGTGGCATTAGGTGGGCCAGCCAGAACTGAGCAGGAGAGCTCACCCTGGTGGTGTGGGTGCAAGATATCTGGCAGGCTGACCAGCTCAGATACATCTCAGACCTAGATCCAGGGCTTTGAATTGGCCCACCCCAACATATACTCCATTGAGGAACTGCTGGAGTGCATGAAGGGGCCAGTCCTACAGATCCAAAACTACAGGATCTCCATGACACAGAGCAACAACAGAATATCTGAGAGGAGTCCCAGTGAAGTTTCAGTATTGCTAGAGTACAAGAAGCCAGAGGCCATGTACTGGACCAACTGATTGCAGTGAACATTTGCAAGCAAAGAAGTGTGGACAAAAGTGTAAACTGTGGGACACTCTGTGACACACTACAGCTCCCACAACAGTGTAGAGTCAGGATGCCTTGGTCCTTTCCTATGGACACTCAAGGTTTAGATCTATGTACTGCATGGTTTCACCTAGCCCAGATTGAGAGGGTAAGGTATTTTCAGGAACTCTACATTATTTCCTATATCTTGTTATGGTTAATTGGTTTGATAACCAATTAGAAGGTCCCTTTAATAAGTAAGCAACAATGCAGTCTCTGTGAGTCTTCCCACTCCATTCCCTACATCAGTGACCTGAAGTGACCAGCACTGCTGTGTGTTAGGACAGGCAATAGAGCCTGGTCAGGTTGTAATTGAGTTATGAGCAGGAAGAGCATTAGCCCAGGTACTCACTAAAGACCAGATAAGAAACTTTTCTCACGAGTGTGTTTGGTGGTCAGGGTGACACAGGCATAGTGTCTAGTTAGGTTGAAGTCATAGTGAGCTTTTAGTATTCTTTAATAAAGGTGGAAGGATACTGGCTACATGACTTTAGTTTGGATTGAATTTGGGACAAGTCAAACATGGGGAAAAGAACAGGTCTTAGAGTGCGTCGAGGTCCTCAATGGCCACCTCCCAGAGAGAAAGGATGTTTCCCATGGGGAGGAAGGAGCTTTAAGTGCTCTTTGAGTTCTCTGCTTGTGGTCCCTCACAAGTGTGGGGTGGAGAATGTGCACCTGGATAGAGAGGTAGACCAGTTGAATAAGTCCCATGTGTGGAAAGGAGGGAGGAGAAGGAAAAGAAGAAAGAGACCAGAAGGAAAATGGAGACAGAGTTGTTAAACAGCTGTGTGACTGGCAGTGATGGCAAAGCCGGAATGAACACAAACAGATCACAAATAGATCTCCTGGAATCAAGTTTAGGAGTGAGGGGCTTGTGTAAGAGAATCCTGTGACATACTATAAGATTCCTTCCATAGCCAGGAGTCCAAAAGACAGGCCATGAAGGCATGGGTGTAAATTATCTCAGACGTCCTTCTTGAATTGTCACAAAAGAGGTCTAGTTATGGGATATAATTACAGCTTAATGTGCATTAGGTAGCCAGAATTTCTTGGTCCAGGAGTGGGTAGTTGTTACAAAGAACCAGGGTTTTATTGTATGTGTGTGTGTGTGGGGGGTGTTATTGTTGTTGTTGTTGTTATTGTTGTTGTTGTTGTTATTGTTGTTGTTGTTGTTGTTGTTTCACCTTTTACAAGTCTGAGGATAAAATTTAGGTCAGTTTTTCAATAACATGTCCAAGGCATGCATTAGACTGTGAGTCCTAGCAGAAGTAAATCAATTATTCTTAAGGCATCCTTTGGAGGTATCAGATATCCAAGTCATGGGTGAGACTCAGTCTCATCATGCTTCCTGGACCGAGGCACTTGTTGTCCAAGAATAAAGACCTTGTGACTCACAGAGGTAAAGCATAGTTTCACTCTATAGCCAAACCTGTCTGGTTAGTCAGGCTAGGCCAACCTTCAAGTGATAAAAACTGAATCAGCTGTGCAGGAAAGGGAAGCTGTGGAGCTTGGCATCCTAAAGAAAGCAAGATCATGATTGTCTAGAGGCCTCTTGGGTCCGGAAGTCTGCCTAGGAAGGAAAACTGCAGGCAAAGTATTCCTCAGTTATGTGTTCACCAAGGACCAGGCTGAGGAAGGAGGCAAATGAAGAGAGGAGGGAACAATTGAATCCTCACAATGTGTGAGGATTTGTCCTGGACGTTGCTGTTCCTGTGCCACAATGTTAACAGTGAGGGGGGCATCTATAAAAAATAAAGGTATCCCTTACCAGTTAAAGGAGCCAAGAAGAAGTTCACAGGACTTCTCACCCAGTCATGACAAGCACCAGAGTGAAGAGAAAGTTCTCATGACCTAGACCAGAAAGTCATTCTTCGGTGACAGTGTCCTGAGAGAGAGGACCAGGAAATCAGAAGATAATGAGATACATAGGTTTGGGATCAGGAGGTCTTGCATAAGCTATGTCCTATGTCAAGCAAGTGTATTAATAAATTCACCATCTTATATACTATTTCCAGGGAGAAATAGAACAGAGTTAGCAGAACCTATCAGATAATGGGACAAAGTCAGCAGGGAGCTAATTAAACAATGTTGTCGAGGGGAACAGAGATTATCTCAAGAGCACCACAGTTGGGAGCACACCACAGCCTTGGGACTGATAACTGTAGTCCTGTAAGATAGAAAGAGTTGGGTTCTCAGGATCTGAGGCTGAAGCTCATTCAAGGCCCTGGTCCCAGGACGTTACTGGCTCTGCCAAGCATGTTCCTGCTTTTACCATGAGGAACTGTGTTTCTTCTTCTTGGAGCCTCAGAGAAAGCCTGGGGCCAGCCCAGCCCACAACAATCAAGGAAGCAAGTGGAGAATTTTCCAGCCAGGCATCCAAAATGTTGTGTCAGGAAAAGGGACCCTCAGTGTGGAGATAAGTTACTTATTAGACAAGAATTGATATAAAAGTTTTAGTAAATACTTGGGCCAGCAGGATGGCCCAGTGGCTAAAGGCTCTTGTAGCACAAACCCCACAACCTGAGTTCAATCCCCAGAAACCACATAGAAAAGGAGAGAAATGACTTCAGAAGATTGTCCTCAGACTCCACATGTGCAACATGCACCCACACCAGATCATATCACAAATAATGTTTTGTTTAATTTAATTTTTTTAAAGAATAGGCCATTTGGACAAAAAATATTACAGGCAAATTGTCAGTGAACCACCTCGTTGGAAAGGAATGGGGTCCTTTTGTAGCAATTAAAAGATGTTTCTTGACTTGGTCATATGGCCATTTTATAGCATTGTATATAGGGTTCAACAGGGCAACTCACTATCTTGTTAGACAAATAATTTTATGACACCACTTGCTCTTCCTGAGACTATTTGGAATGATGTGTCAAGAGTCATTAGGAATTAGGTTTTAGTTATTTGTACAAAGCATTTCAAGTCACTGGGTCAAGCTCCAAACAGCCATGGTTTGACCATCAGAAAGTGGAGAATTTAGCTTTTAATCTTTGACCCTTTTATTTCTGTCCTTTACCAACTGCCTGTATTTAAAACTCAGACAAAAACAGTAAGAGGTCTTAGAGATAAAAGTGTTTGCTACCAAACCTAATGACTTGACTTTGATCCCCAGGACTCACATGGCAGGAAGAGAAGACCAACCACACATGTGAGTGCGCATATGCAAACAACCTAAATAGATAATTCTAAAAACAAATTTAAAAATCAGAGATAATTAAGTAAATAACTAAATTACAGTCTTGGAAAAACAAGAACAAGCTAAACTCAAAAACATTAGAGAGAAGCAATTATGACTAGGGAAGAAATTAATTAAATTTAAATTTAAAAAACATGGTTAGAATGAAAATGGCCCCAATAGGCCTATAAGGAGTACCACTATTAGGAGGTGTGGCCTTGTTAGAGTAGATGTGGCCTTGTTGGAGCAGGTGTGTCATTGGGGAGTGGGCTTTGGTGTCTCAGAAGCTCAAGCCAGGCCTACTGGCTCAATCTTCGGCCTGCATATTCACATATAGAACTCTCAGCTCCTTCTCCAGCATCATGTCTGCCCTTCACGTCACCATGTTTCCTGTTTCCTGCCATGATGATAATGGACTAAACCTTTGAACTGTAAGCTAGCCCAAATGAAATGTTTTCCTTTATAAGAGTTTCCACGGTCACAGTGCCTCTTCACAGCAATAAAGCCCTAACTAAGACAAAAAGCAATATAGGGAATCTGTGAAATGCATTTGATTCTTTGAAAAGATTGCCTACCCTTAGCCAAACTAACCATAAGAAAAAGATAAAAGGGCTAAATTAGTAAAATCACAAAGAACAGGGAGACATTACAATAGATATCAATGAACTTTATAAAGTCATAAGCATATACTTTAAAGCTCATATCCCATTAAAAGTTGAAAAATGTAAATGAAATAGGTAGATTTCCAAATGTGGATAACCCATCAGAATTAATTCAAGATGACACCAAATATTTAAACAAATCTGTAACAACCAGCGATATTGAAGCAGTGAGTTTGAAAGTGTCCAGGCCCAAATGTAGTCACTGCAGAGTTCTGCTAGACCTTGAATGAGAGCCAACCCTTCTCCAACTGTTCCACAAAACAGAAGAGGAAGAAAGAGTTCTAAACTCACTTCACAATGCCAGCAATATCCTGGCACCAAAACCAGATGAATATACAACAACAAAAAGGGAAAATTATGGACCAATTTCCCTGATTAATTAAACACATTTTTTCAATAAAATTCTTGAAACTGAATTCAAGATCACAAAGAATGATCAAAAAGACCATTCACTGTGGTCATGTTGTTTTCACTCCAGAGATGCAGGAGTGGTTCAGTATATGTAAAAATATATTATATGTGGTGTATACAAATATTAAAGATTTTTATTTAGTTAGTATTTATTTAGCTAGTAAAGTTAGTATATACTTAGTTTTATATATATTAAATTATACTTAGTATATACTGTTATACTTAATATATATACTAAATGTATATGATTGATATAATATATGATTATATAAAATATAATATATAATTATATAAATTATATAAAATAATATATAATATAATTATATAAATTATATAAAATAATATATAATATAAGTACATTATGTATCATATATAAAACATGATGTATAATATATAATTACATAGTGTATATCATATATTTATTATATAGTATATAGTATATATGTGATATTATATACTATACATTAATTATATATACTATATATTATTATATATATTTACTGAAAGAGGTTTAATATCCAGCACACACAAAGATTAAAAAAGCTAAGCAACCTAGTTGTGGTAGGTCCTCTGCATAGATATCATGGGTGTTTGGTTTGGGGTTTTGTGGGACTCCAAATAGTGGGCATGAGGGGAGGTGTCTCTAAGTCACTCATCTATTCTCGGGACTCTTTTCCTCCTACTGGGCTGCCTCATCCAGCCTTGACAAGAGGGTTTGTGCCTAGTCTCAGCGCATCTTATTATGCTGGGTTCAGGTGATATTCCTGGGAGGCCTGTTCTCCTGAAAAGAAACAAAAGTGCAGTGGATCTGGGGAAGTAGGGGAGCTAGAGGGGGTGGGAGGAGTGGAGGGAGGGGAAACTGTAGTCAGGATATTTTGTGTGAGAGAAGAAGAAATAAAAAAGAAAAATAATGAGCTATGGAAATGAACAGAGAATTCTCAAAAGAAGAAAAACAGGTGGCAAATATCTTCAAAACTGTTCAACCACTTTATCCATCAAGGAAATACAGGTTTAAAATGGTTTGGAGGAGAAGTGGGTATGCCCTGGGGAATCAGTAGGCAGGAGAATGTGGGGTCGGGGTGATTAATGATACTATGCTATGTTTGTGGACAAAAACCTAGCATAACTGTCTCCTGAGAGGTTTCATCCAGTAGCAGATGGAAACAGATGCAGAGACCCACAGCCAAGCAATAGACTGAGCTTGGGAAGTCTGTGGAAGAGTTGGGGGATAGGATTGAGGGAGCTGGAGAGGTCAAGGACACCACAAGAAGACCTACAGAGTCAACTAACCTGGACCCTTTGGGGCTCACAGAGACTGAACCACCAACCAAAGAGCATGCATTCATGGACTGGATCGAGGCCCCCTACACATTTGTAGCAGATGCACAGCTTGGTCTTCATGTGAGTCCCTTAACAATTGAAATGGAGGCTGTCTATGACTCTACCTACTATTGGATCCCCTTCCCTTAACTGGACTGCCTGTTTGGGCCTCAGTGGAAGAGGATTCACTTAGGCCTACTGCAACTAGATGTCCAAGGCTGGGGTGGTGCCTAAGGAGGACTTGCCCCTCTCTGAGGAAAAGGGAAGGGAATAGTGATGGGAGAGATTTGTAAGGGAGAGACTGGGAGGAGAGAAGGGATGGGGACGGGGGCTACACTCAGGATATACAGTGAATAAATAAATATATTTTAAAAATGGTTTTGAGACTCCAACACTCCAGCCAGATTCACTATCATAAAGAAAACAAATGACAACAGATTCTGACAGGAATGTAAGAACAGGAAACTTTATTAACTGCAAGTGGGAATGTCTTAGTCAGGGTTTCTATTCCTCACAAACATCATGACCAAGAAGCAAGTTGGGGAGGAAAGAGTTTATTCAGCTTACACTTCCACACTGGTATTCATCACCAAAGGAAGTCAGGACTGGAACTCAAGCAGGTCAGGAAGCGGGAGCTGATGCAGAGACCATGGAAGGATGTTACTTACTGGCTTGCTTCCCCTGGCTTGCTCAGCTTGCTTTCTTATAGAACCCAAGACTACCAGCCTAGGGATGGCGCCATCCCCAATGGGCCCTCCCTCCTTGATCATTAATTTCACAAAACTCGAAATGAAATGGATAAAAGAACTCAACATAAAACCTGGTACCCTGAATCTGATGGATGAGAAATTAGAGAATGTACTTGAGCTCATTAACATAGGAAAGAACTTTCTGAACAGGACTGCAACAACACAAGCATTAAGAGCAACAAGCAACAAATTGGGATCTCATCAAACTGAAAGTCACCTGTACAGCAACTGACCATCATCTGAATGAAGAGGCAGCCTACATGGAAAAATAAATCCTTACCGGGTATACACTGGGCAGAGTGTTAGTATCTGGAATATATAAAGATTTTCAAAAAGTAAAAATCAAGTAAACAAACCTACCTAAAACATGGAAGATGGAGGGGGGATTGTTGCAGTGGCAGATATTTCTAACCCCACCACTCAGGAAGCAGAGGTAGAGACAGAGGCAGGAAGATCTCTGTGATCTGTGAGTTCTAGATCAGCCTGTTCTACACAGTGAGTTCCAGAACAGCCAGGGTTATAGAGAGGGACCCTGTCTCACAAAGGTGAATGGTGGTGGACTAAAACAGACATCTCAAAAAGGCATATTACAAATGACTGAGAAACACGTTTAAAAGTATTCAGCATCCTTAGCCATCAGGAAATGCTAATTAAAACTATTTTAGGATGTTGTTTTACCCAAATTAAAATGACTAAGAACCAAACCAAGCCAACCCAAAACCAAAAATCAACAACACGACAAAAACCACATAGTGACAAATGCTAGCGCGAATACAGGGAAACAAGAAATGTACTCACTGCTGGTCACTGTGGTTGGGAATGCAAAGTATTACACCCACCATAGAAATCAGTGTGGAGAGCCCTGGAAAAGGCAGAAGCAATAGAGCTATCAGATAATTCAGCTGTATCTCTCTTGAGCATATGCCCCAAAGTATCCTGCTATAGAGATACTTGCTCATCCATGTTTAGTAATGCTCTACTCACAATAACCAGGAAGTAGAAACAGTCTAAATGCCCATCAACTGATGATTGTATAATGAAAATGTGCTATATTTACACAATGAGATACCATTCAGCTGTTAGGAGAAATTATAAAATTCACAGAAAATTGGGTGGAGGTGAAAGCAATCATTCTGATAAGATAACCAAGACCCAGAGAGATAAATGTTTTATACTTTCGCTCCTTTGTGGAAGTTAGCTTTAAATCTTCAGATACCTGTGTTTCATTTGAAATAGCCAGAAAGGTCAAGAAATTTAGTAAGGGAGCATGTGGGTCATCTTGGGAGGGAGATAGAACAAAGTGTTATAAAAGCTTAAATGGTACAGGAGGAGTTAATGCAGAGGGGGTTGTGGGGAGAATGAGGGAATCTAGGATTGGGTTATAACTAACACTAAAGACATTTTAAAACTCAGGCACATATGTAAAGAGTTTAAACATTACCCCATTGTAGTTTGAATATGCTTGGCCCAGGGAGTGACACTATTAGGAGTTGTGGCCTTGTTGAAGGAAGTGTGTCACTGTGGGGGTGAGCAATGAGACCTTCCTCCTAACCACCTGGGAGCCAGTCTTCTCCTAGCAGCCTTCAGATGAAGATGTAGAATTCTCAGCTCTTCCTGCACCATGCCTGCCTGGATGTTGCCATGCTCCCACCTTGATGATAAGGAACTGAACCTCTGAACCTGTAAGCCAGCTCCAATTAAATGTTGTCCTTATAAGAGCTGCCTTGGTCATGGTGTCTGTTCATAGCAGGAAACCCTAACTAAAACACCCACAATGGGACAACAGTGCCTCTACCAGACCTCATAGGATAACAAATAAAAAATATCAGTTCCAGGAATGGGTTGTCTCCTTTGGATTCACGGGCAAGAGAGATCCAGTGGACTCCCAAACTTTACAGGCTATTTCCAATACTTTTGGTTAACCCACCATAACTTGACAGTAAGAGCCTGAAGTGGAAACTTCTAGTTTCTTTGGAAAGTTATGTCAAACAATGTTTTGCTGGAGCACACAAGTAAAGGGATGTCTTGCTAAAGCAAACATGTGAAAGGATGTTTTCCTGAAGCAGACATGGGTGAAAGAATGTTTTGATATAGCAAACACGTAAAAGGACCCAGAATGAAGGAGTATAAATAGTGACCCCACAGACAGTGGGAGAGGAGCACTGAGCTTTGGTTTGGTTTGCCCCATCTCACTATTCTTCGATAACCACAATCGTGTATTGGTTTGCTTTACACAGCGTTGTTGAGCTCAACTTGTGGTAATGCTGCCATTGAGAGAAACTCGTCCAAGAACTGCTCTCGAGGTTCCTGCAGGCAACTTGCCACTTCTGTGGCCTCGCCTTAGGCCAGTTGGTGAGCCTGGTGGTTTCTTCAGGATTGAACTACAGCTGTCTGGTATCTGCTTGCTGAAAGGACTCTGCTGTAGCTGCTGGTTTGCACCTGTTATCTGCCTGCCTAGAGGACTGGTCTGCAGCTGCTGAATTGTATTTGGTGTTTGCTACAGGACTGAATTGCTGAGAAAGAAGATTTGTGCTCACCCCAAAGAACTATTGCTGGACTAAAAGTAGACTATAGGTCCACTTTCCCCACATCCTAATAACTTTTCTCTTCCATTACCTCTGTTGAGTGGTGGGCTACAGGAAAGGTTGAATGCTTATTAAAAGTAGATTTCAAAAAATTGTATGCTTACAAGACCCTATTACTGAGGACACCACACACTAAATTCATCTAACAAGGAGAAAACAAGTTGATATTCACATGGAAGTCACATCCTGCTTACTAGCTTTTATAGTGATGTAATGTTCCACACTACCAGAAGAGAAAGGCAATCACAAATATTATGCAGGTTTGATTCCTGTGAGCTACAACAGTGATCAGCCTGACAAGACATGTCTACTGGTACATTAATGGCATGGATGTTATGAGAGTTACCATTTTCTTATTGCATCTAAGACCAGCTCCACAAGTTGAAACCATTACCTGGCAGTGTTATTATGACCCATAACCTGTGGCTAGACAGGTCATAGGCCCTAAGGGAGAATCTAATACAATTACTCTGCTAAATGGACATAGTATTAAACCAACCCCTAATGACTTATCAGTGTACCCACAAATTACTGCATTAGTCATTCTTCATCAGAAAAGCTTCTTCAACCAGTAAATGTTAATTAACAAAGAGACCCACAACTGACCAAGGTACACAGAATAAGAGACTGGAACTCTCAGGCCTAAACAGGACATCTATATTACACTCCCTTTACCCAAGGGTCTCCTGAGTATGGTAGAATAGGCAGGGGAAGGGAGGGTGCAGAAAGATTGCAAAGGTACAACAAGCCTATAGAACACCAAATAAATGGGACCAGAAAAGAAAATCCTCTTGTCACATAATAATCAAAACACTAAACACACAGAACAAAGAAAGAATATTGAAAGCTGCAAGGGAAAAGGGCCAAGTAACATACAAAGACAGACCTATCAGAATTATACCAGACTTCTCAACAGAGACTATGAAAGCCAGAAGAGCCTGGTCAGAGGTCATGAAGACTCTACGAGAACACAAATGCCAGCCCAGGCTACTATACCTAGCAAAACTCTCAATCAACACAGATGGAAAAACCAAAGTATTCCAGGACAAAACCAAATTTGAACAGTATCCATCTACCAATCCAGCCCTACAGAGGACCTTAGAAGGAAAACTCCAACACAAGGAAAGTAACTGCACCAAAGAAAAGACAAGACATTAAGCATCTCACAACAAAGCCAAAGGAGAGAGCCACAAGCACATAAAGCTACCTACAAAAACAAATATATCAGGAACCAACAGCCATTTCTCTTTAATATCTCTGAATTTTAATGGACTCAACTCACTTATAAAGAGACATAAGCTAACAGACTGGATATGCAAACAAGATCCAGCATTTTGCTCCATACAAGAAACACATCTCAATAACAAAGACAGACACTATCTCAGAGTAATAGGATGGAAAAAGGTCTTCAAGCAAATCATCCCAGGAAACAAGCAGGAGTTGCCATCCTAATATCCAATAAAATAGACTTTCAACCAAAAGTTATCAAACATGATGAAAAAGGACACTTCATATTCATCAAGGGGAAAATCCACCAAGAGAACGTCTCAATTCTGAACATCTATGCCCCAAATGCAAAAGCACCCACATCCATAAAAGAAACTTTACTAAAGCTCAAAACACACATTGAACCCCACACAATAATAGTGGGAGACTTCAACACCCCACTTTCACCAATGGACAGGTCATTGAAACAGAGACACAGTGAAACTATGAGGTTATGAACCAAATGGATTTAACAGATATCTACAGAACAAAAACAAAAGAATACACCTTCTCAGCACCTCATGGTACCTTCCCCCAAAATCAACCATATAATTTGTCACAAAACAACCCTTAACTGATACAAGAAGATATCATGAAATAATACCACGCATCCTATCAGATCACCATGGCCTAAGGCTGGTCTTCAAGAAGAGCAAAAACTACAGAAAGCCCACATACACTCAGAAACTGAACAACTCTTTACTCAATGATAACTTGGTCAGGGAAGAAATAAAGAAATTAAAGACTTCCTGGAGTTTAATGAAAATGTTGACACATCAAACCCAAACTTATGGGACACAATAAAAGCAGTGCTAAAAAGAAAGTTCATAGCATTAAATGCCCCGGTAAAGAAACTGGAGAAATCTTACACTAACAACTTAACAGCACACCTGAGATCTCTACAAGAAGAACCAAACTCACCCAAGAAGAGTAGAAGGCAGGAAATAGTCAAAACTCAGGGCCAAAATCAACCAAATAGAAACAAAGAAAACAATACAAAGAATCAACAAAACGAGAAGCTGGTTCTTTGAGAGAATCAGCAAGATAGATAAATCCCTAGCCAAACTAACTAAAGGGCCCAGAGGCAGTATCCAAACTAACAAAATCAGAAATGAAAAGGGAGACAACAGAAATGGAGGAAATTCAAAAAATCATCAGATCCTACTATAAAAGCCTATACTCATCAAAACTGGAAAATCTAGATGAGATGGATTGTTTTCTAGACAGATACCACATACAAAAACTAAATCAAGAGCAGGTAAACTATCTAAAGAGGCCCATATCACACAAGGAAATAGAAGCAATCATTAAAAACCTCCCATCCAAAAAAAGCCCAGGGCCAGATGGATTTAGTGCAGAATTCTACCTGATACCAATTTTCCTCAAACTACTCCATAAAATAGAAAGGGAAGGAACCCTACCTAACTCATTCTATGAAGCCACAATTACTCTGATACCTAAACCACACAAAGACCCAACCAAGAAAGAGAGCTTCAGACCAATCTCGCTTATGAATATCGATGCAAAAATACTCAATGAAACTCTTAGAAACGGAATCCAAGAACACATCAAAACCATCATTCACCACGTTCAAGTAGGTTTCATCCCAGGAACGCAAGGTTGGTTTAATAAACAAAAATCCATTAATGTAAGCCACTATATAAACAAATTCTAAGAAAAAAACCACAAGACCATCTCCTTAGATGCAGAAAAAGCATTTGACAAAATACAACACCCCTCATATTAAAAGTATTGGAGAGACCAGGAATTCTAGGCCCATACCTAAACATAATAAAAGCAATTTACTGCAAACCAACAGCCAATATCAAATTAAATGGAGAGTCAGGCTGTGGTGGTGCACGCCTTTAATCCCAGCACTTGGGAGGCCAGCCTGGTCTACTCAGAGAAACCCTGTCTCAAAAAACAAAAAAAAAAAACAAAAAAAAATTAAATGGAGAAATACTTGAAGCAATCCTGAAATTGGGGACAAGACAAGGATCCCCACTCTCCCATATCTATTCAATATAGTACTCAAAGTGTTAGTTAGAATGATAAGACAACAAAAAGAGATCAAGGGGGATACAAATAGGCAAAGAAGAAATAAAGGTATTACTATTTGCAGATGATATGATAGCATATATAAGTGACTCAAAAAATTCTACCAGAGAACTTCTCCAGGTGATAAATAATTTCAGCAAAGTGTCTGTATATAAAATTAAAACAAATAAATGTAGCCTTCCTTTATACAAAGGACAAACAGGCTGACAGAGAAATTAGAGAAACAACTCCCTTCATAATGACCACAAATAATATAAAATATCTTGGGTTAATTCTAACCAAACAAGAGAAAGACCTGTATGACAATAACTTCAAGTCTCTCAAGAAAGAAATAGAAGATGATCTCAGAAAATGGAGAGATCTCCCAAGGTCATTAACTGGCAGAATTAACATAGTAAAAATGGCCATCCTACCAAAGGTAATCTATAGATTCAATGTGATCCCCATCAAAATCCCAACACAATTCTTCAAAGACATAGAAAGAGCAATTCTCAAATTAATCTAGAAAGGCAAAAAACCAAGAATATCGAAAACAATTCTACTCGTTTTATTTCAGAATTGCTTTTTGTATGTTTTTGGTTTTTTTGAGACAGGGTTTCTCTGTAAAACTCTGGCTGTCCTGGAACTCACTCTGTAGACCAGACTGGCATTGAACTCATAAATCCACCTACCTCTGCCTCCCAAGTGCTGGGATTAAAGGTGTGAGCCACCACTGTCCAGCCGAAAACAATTCTTAACAATAAAAGAACAACTCGGGGAATCACCATCCCTGACCTCAAGCTTTACTACAGAGCTATGGTAATTAAAAACTGCTTGGTATTGGTACAGAAACAGACACATGCATCAATGGAATAGAATTGAAGTCCCAGAAATAAAACCACACACTTATGGACACTTGATCTTTGACAAAGAAGCCAAAAATATACAATGGAAAAAAGAAAACATCTTCAATAAATGGTGCTGGTCTAATTGGCTGTCTGTATGTAGAAAAATGAAAATAGACCCATATTTGTCAACTTGCACAAAACTCAAGTCTAAGTGGATCAAGGACCTCAACATAAAACCAGGTACACTGAATCTAATAGAGGAGAAAGTGGGAAAGAGCCTTGAACTCATTGGCACAGGGAGAAATTTCATAAACAAAATTTCAATGGCTCATGCTCTAAGATTGAGAATTGATAAATGGAACCTCATGAAACTGGAAAGCTTCTGTAAGGGAAAGGACAAATTGGTAACCTACAGATTGGGAAAAAAAAATCTTCACTAACCCCACATCCGATAGAGGACTAATATCCAAAATATATAAAGAACTCAAGAAGCTAATCACCAAAAAAACAAAAGACCCAATCAAAAAATGGGCTATAGCACTAAATCAAAATTTCACAACTGTATTAGTCAGGGTTCTCTAGAGTCACAGAACTTATGGTAGTCTCTATGTAGTAAAAGAATTTATTGATGACTTGCAGTCTGTAGTCCAACTCCCAGCTGTGAATGGAAGTCCAAGGATCTAGCAGTTGCTCAGTCCCACAAGGCAAGCAGGCGAAGCAGAGCAAGTCTTCTTTCTTCCAATGTCCTTATATAGCAAAAGGTATGGCTCAAATGAAAGGTGTGTGTCACCATACTTTTAGTCCCAGATGACCTTCAATGTGGAGATCTTCCTATCTTAATCTTCTGGGATTCATAGCCACTATGCCTCAAGATCTCCATGCCAAGATTCAGGTATCTCTCAACCCCCAGATTAGGGCCACAGGTGAGCCTTCTAATTCTGGATTGTAGTTCATTTCAGATATAGTCAAGTTGACAACCAGGAATAGCCACTACAACAACTAAAGAATCACAAGTGACTGACAAGCACCTAAAGAAATGTTCAAAGTCCTTAGTGATCAGAGAAATTCAAATCAAAATAACCCTGAGATTCCACCTTACACCCACCAGAAAGGCTAAGATCAAAACTACAGGTGATAACACATGTTGGAGAGGATGTGGAGAAAGAGGAACACTCCTCCATTGTTGGTGGGATTGCAAACTGGTACAACTCTGAAAATCAATCTGGAGGTTCCTCAGAAAATTGGAAATAGACCTACCAGAAGAACCAGCTATACTACTCTTGGGAATATACTCAAAAGATGCCCCACCATGCCACAGGAGCACATGTTCCACTATGTTCATAGAAACCTTGTTTGTGATAGCCAGAAGCTGGAAACAACATAGCTGTCCCACATCAGATGGATGGATACAGAAAATATGGCTCATTTCCACAGTGGAATACTACTCATATATTAAGAACAAGGATATCCTGAGTTTTGCAGGCAAATAGATAAAACTAGAAAATATCACCCTGAGTGAGGTAACTCAGACCCAAAAGGACATGCATGGTATGTACTCACTAATAAATGAATGTTAGCAAAAAAACAAAACAAAACAAAACAAAAAAAACAAACAACAAACAAACAAAAAAACCCAAGATACAGTCAGTAGAACTCAAAAGTTCAACAAGCTGATGGGCCCAAGTGAAGATGCCTGAGTCCCACTTGGGAGGGAGAAGAAAACAACCACAAGGTGGGGGGGGGGAGGGAGAGAAAGGCCTAGGAGGGAAAGTGGATGGGGGCAAGGGAAAGAGAGGAACATGATCTGGTATTGGGTGAGGGAAAAGGACTAAAGACCTGAGAGCCAGCAGAAAGAATGGAAACAGGCAACCTCAGGTGGTAGGAGGTTGGGGGGGGGGACCCTCCAGAATGCACCAGACACCTGGGAGGTGAGAGACTCTTAGGACTCAAAGGAAGGGACCTTAGATGAAATGCCAGACAGTGGGGAGAGGGAACTTGTAGAGCCCACCTCCAGCAGGAAGACAGGGCATCACATGAGGGATGGGGTGGCCATGCCACAGTCACAACTCTGACCCAAAATTGTTCTGTAAGGGTGGAGAATTTTAGGGTTTTAAAAATAAGAGCATTTATTAGAAATGTGGTAGAATACAGTGTATAACCTTTACTTAAGAAGTCAGGGGGAAACTTCTGTACCTAGCCAAGAATGCAGACTAGCCAGTTTCAGGAACTCGTTAGTCGCAAGGCCCCTAGTTGGAGGTCCACACAAAAAGCAAGATATGAGTCATCTAAGTGTTCAGCCATGAAAACAATAACCATTGTCCAAACCAAGTTCTTGTGACAATGAAAGTGCAGAATGTTTTCCTTGTGACCCTGACTCAGTTAGGGGCTGGGTCTCTTAGAATTTTCCACTGTTTTCCTGCTATGTTTCCTTGGTAACCCCATCACCCCACTACTTTGTGGTTTTTCCCTTTAAATACCCTTTACTTCTTGGGTTTGGGGTCGAACTCCTCTGGTCTGCTAGGCTATGTGTTCAACCCAAGCTCTGGCTTCCCTCCCCCCCCCCCCCCCCCCCCCTCCCACCAACCCCCCCCGCCTCCGCCCAGATCAGTCTCTGGTGAGTTATTGGGTGGTCTCGTCATCCCGAGACTTGAGTGAGGGTCTCCCCAGCTCTGGGGGCCTTTCAGTTCCTCTCTGAAAGAATAACAGGGATGGAAATGAAGAAGAGCCTGAGGAAAAAGAGGTCCAGCAGCAGGCCCAAAGTGGGATCCAGCTCAAGGGGAGGTCCCAAGGCCTGACACTGGTTTTTTGGGTATGTTGTTTGTTTGTTTGGTTGGG
>JADRCD010221303.1:0-17416 GCA_019843815.1 Montemys delectorum
ACTTTCTCAGTAAAAGCCCAAACAGGGCTCCAACCTAAAGCTCCATTTTTCCTTCCCCAGATGCTTCCTCTCCGCAAACTAGTCCCATGGTGGGCTGCAGGCCAGCTCCTTCCTCAGTGGAGGGCCAGGGTGCAATGGCAGGACTCATGACTGTGGAGAGAATCCCTGACATCACAGTTCTGACATCTGTGATGACTAATTCCTTAGTCTGGTCTAGGGCTGCTCCCTGTAACAGGACCGTTTTCATGTCAGAGTCTCCCAGAACTCTGTTGATGACACAGATAAGCTAGCAGCCATATGTTCCCACCTCCTAGGACTACCCTGTCTTACACCTGTTGCTTGGATGTCGTTCTTATTTATTTATGTTGCAGTGCTATGGGAGGGAACTCAAGGCCTCACACAAGCTGGACAGGAGGAGCCCTAGACTCAGCCGTAATGATTGACAGGTTCACTCTTGTTCCCAAAACCGTGTGAAAAATGGTCACCATGATGGTCAATTAAAGAGGTTTTGTCAGGCAGGGCTATTTCTGCACCTGGGCATGGCCTTGCTCAGAATATTCTTACCTGTTCATATGGCCAGTTGCTTCCTTTGCTGATGAACTTGAGAACCATCCCAGTCTCGGGCTCTCCCTATTGCACGCTCCTAGTACTCTTCTGGAACTCTGCCTAGATTGGAAAAAACTGGTGGGGTTTCCCACCCAGCCCTGCTCTCTGCTTTCTGATCAAGTCCACTAGATCACTAGAACGGCTAATCTCATCATCATCCCAGAGTCGACCTCCTTTGGCTGCAAATGGTAAAGTAACAGCCTGCATTGGAGCCCTGAGTTTTCTAGAACACTCTCCAAGCTTCAGGCTGTTGAGATTGCCTTACCTTCGTGGTTGAAATCAAGCTCCCACCCCGAGGCCTTGGTGGCTGCTTTGGATGTGATTCGAGGTTCCTTTGCTTACTATGCTGTTCTTAGAGGGCAGCTGAGAAAATGGGTTTGTTCCTCTCCTGCCTCAGGTCTCTGCTCTTTATCACAGCCCTGGCTCAGCTAGAGCTGTGCCTAGGCCATGTATGAGAGCCAGGTCCCCCAAGCCTGAGGCCTTGGCTCAGAAGGACTTTCAGGGTGACAGCATAGCTTCACACCCAGAAGACAACTAGCTGAACCTCATGTTCAGCATAGCCTTCCAATATCTGTCCACATGCAGGCTAGCTCTCCTATATCTGGAGATGGTGGACTTTAGGCTCTGGGCCAGCAGCCACAGGCCAAGGCTTCCCCATCTGAGGCTACATGAACAGGAACAGAATAGCTCAGTGGGAGTCTGAGCTTGCAACTCCAACTTCTTCCTCGAAGTACCAGACCTGGAATGGAGGCAAGCCCTGAGGAATGGACACAGGGACTATGTCCAGGAGTAGCCACAGGGAGGCCACTTGCCTCACAGCCTGCTGTTCTGTAGTGTTCACTCACAAGAGCTGACGGTGTCATAGTCCCTGAGTGAAGTGATCAGGGAGGTGGCCCAGGAGACCAGTCCCTCCTGTCCCGACTTTAACTTCCAGACTGGTGGCAGCACCCAAACAGATCTCACTCCGGAGGGAATCCAGAGCTCAATCTGATCATCCCAGCTGGGGATGTAGACTGTTTGCTCCCTCATAGATGTGTGGAGAGGGTCAGGAGAGCCTTATCTGAGTAGCCAGCTGCTCATACTACCTTTTTCTATGCAAGTCTGCTCCAATTGCCAGACTATATAGGCTGGGGAGGACTAGGGGGCTGGTGCTCCATCTATGCAGCTATGGGGAAGCCATTATCCCTTCTGGGTGAAGGCTTTCTAGGTGTGGCCTGTTGGTGGGGGAGCACCCACGCTCCTGTACATAACCATACACTTAGGCTCTGCAAGGACACCCAATAAACTCATTTGTTCTAGAGACTGAACTTAGGCAGAATTGTGCCTCGATTTGTCCTTGGGACTTTAGGAGAAGGAGTAGTATTGCACTATCTCCCCCTAGGAAAGGACTTGAGCAACAGCAAGTTACAACAAAATGGGGCACTCTCCGCTATCGGCCTCAGATGCTATCTGACACATTCTTAGCTTTGGGGTTGGTGGAAGTGTGGGGTCGGCTAGAGAGACATTTGAAAGGTTTGATGATCACAAGGTTGGACATTGTGGGTGATGGGTGGTTTTTGAAGGGACTAAAAAAAATAGTTCAGGATAATTTGGCTCTGGTCTGCGACCTGGTAACAGGAGCTCCAGTCACTGGGCCTCAGGAATCTTTAAGCCACCTGCTGCTTCTCTTTTTTCCTGGTAACTTTGATTTATGATGGCCTTTGGTCAACTTATCTAGGAAAGAAAGTAGTGGGTCCCTGCTGAAGGGACGGGGGCAGGGAGTTGCTCGTGCACCCTGCAGGGCCCAGAAGTCACCTTCTGAGAGGCTTCCAGGCTCCTTGTCCCAGGTGTGGGGGACAACCGTGTCCGACCTATGCTTTTCCCTGCAGGTGGAGTATAGGAGCACGTCTGGGGAACCTGGGATGCTGCAGCAGGCTGGCTAATGGGCAGGAGGTGCAGTGAGCAGAAGAGGATCCCTGTGGCGTCTGGGTCCAGCATGAGTTCCTGGGCTCAGCATGTGGCACCATCCCTCTATGTCCACCCAGCCAGGGGTCGGAATCCATCCTGCTGGGAAGGCTTTCAGCAGACACCAGAGGAGGGGTTTTCACAAATAGGGGGAAATGAGGCGATTCCTTCAGGACACAAGACCCAACCCCAGGTCTGACACCACTCCCACTCTGTGTCTAGTGCCACCATGCCCCAACCCTTGTCCTTAGTCCCCTTCGGAGTCATGGCCTATTGTGTCCAACACATACAGGAGTCAGCCATTGGGTCAGAGGCCAAATGCCTCAGGATCTTTATTGTTATTTTTTTTTTCTTTTGAGACCGTTCTCATGCAGCCCAGACTAATCTCTAACTCTAATATATCCCAGGAGGACTTTGAACTTTCACCCTCCTGTCTCTATCTCTGTTAGAATTACAGATGTTCGTCACCGTACCTGGCTTATGCGTGGAACCTAGGTTTTGTGCTGGTTAAGCCAGCACATTGTGAACTAAGCTCCATCCTGAGCTCCACTCTGTGGCCTTAATCCCTTCTACCAGCATAGGACCAGGAGGTGTCACACTGTACCCCGAGGGTGACAAAAGCAGACAGAAGAATCACCCCTGAGTCCTAACCAAGCCCTTTGAAGTCCGGTCTAGACAGGAATATGGTGACTAAGGTGAACCAGAGTATTGTGCCAGCCTCCAGGCCCTGCCACCAGTTCCCAGAGTCTTTCTGTCAGCACTGAAGGGACAGAATCGCAGTTCCATGAGGTCACCCTCAGCACCCTGCAGAATCAGAATCCCTAGGTTTTTAAGGCCCTCAACTCGAGCCAAAGCAGGATTTGCAGCTTAAGACACCGAAAAGAACTTCATGACTAGCTGTTATGACACAAAGTTGGCTTTATTAAAGCCATTATAGGCCTCAGCATGAGGACTAGGGGAGGTGCTGGAGCATGCAGCAAGGCTTCCTCTGAGAGTCTCAAGAAGTGTGACGCTCCCAAGGGTTGCCCTCTTGTTGCTGAGATAAAACAGCAGGACCAAAAGCAACTCTAGGTAGAAAAAGTTGATTTTGACTGCTGGTTCTAGAGAAGTGGGAATAGGGAGCTGGCTGGTCACACTTTCATCTACACACACAGGAAGGAGAGAGAAGGGAGGGCTGTGCATGAAGCTATAAACCCTCAACTCACCCCCTCCCATGCCCCCGCCACCAATAACATACTTCCTCCAGGAAGGATCCACTTCCCAAAGGTCCTGTAACCTTCCCAAACACGGCCACCAGCTGAGGACAACGTTGGTCAAGTAGAGTCTATGGGGGATGTTTATTCAAACGCCACACCAAGAGTGAGTCCGGGACCCTAAGGGCAGAGCGCTGGGATATCCTAACATTAGCCACACACACCCTTTTGGTGGCCTGAAGTTAGTCTCAACTAGGTTGCTGAGGATCCCTTAGCCCGCTTTCTCTTCTGATCTATGAGCCCTTAGGGACCTGCAGGGGCTTAAGACACACCCCTTCCTGTCAGTGGGGTTTCTGGGAGATTCCTAGAGGATGCAGGTGCTCAGCTGGGCGGGGAAGGCCTGGGTATTTATTTAGAGGCCCCTGGGGGTAAGGGTTCCTCTCCCTTCTCGAGTCCTACAGTTTCTTTCCATCCTGCCTCACTCCCTTCCAGGAAGCGGTGGGTGATGCTCTCAGCTTGTGCTCAGCACCATGCTGCTGCAGAGTGCCAGGCATCGTACAGTATAGTACGGCATTAATGATTGTTCTGAATTAATGATGTGAGTAGTGGCTCTGGTCGGAGCTTTGGGAGAGCACACATCTCTGCCCCACGTTCCCTAACATGGAATTGTCTCATCTTCCACTCTGTCCTTCAGAGACTGGTCAAATGCAGCCAGCCTGCCGGCCCTGGACAACTCTAGGCTTCAACTCTCCCAGCTTTAACACTGTTTGCTACGTCCTACAGGAGAGACGAAACAGCTGCCCCTGGCCCAGGTTCCTCCGTGTTTGCACATTCAGGCAGTCACAGATGAAAAGTAACAGTTCTGAATGCTGCAGACCCTTTGTGGCCACAGTCCTGGCAGATCAGCAGCTGTTTAATAGAATATTTATCATACTAAGGACTTAGCAAATGGAGGATGTGTCTATGTTAATATCAGGCCATCTTATACAAAACACTCAAGTGCTTCTGGATTCTGACTACTAGGATCACCTGTCCTAAAACCCAGCTCAGTGGCTTGAATTCTCAAGGGTTATGAAGTTCCAGGGAATCAGAACAAATAAACAGAAATTAATATCAGGTTCTATATTAGGCTGTCACTCAACTTCCAGCTGTTTGGATGGACAGTTAGCTCAAAGGGGTTAAGAGATGATGTGTCTCCCAGTGGTTATAACCCCACCTAGAGCAAAGATGCTGGGACCAGAAAGAAGTGGCACTGGAAGAGAGATCTGCAGATGGAGGTCCTGGAGTAGATATCAGTCCACCTCACCAGCCAGCTTCCCAGCACAGGTGGGAATTCCACCTGCCACTCAGCAGGAGCCAGTATCCCAGGTAAGAGGAAAGGAGAGGCACCTCTCTCATGAGAGGGGAAAAGTAGGCACCCAGGAAAAGTTTCAGAACCATTCTCTTCTGTGCACTGAGTTCTGAGGCCCACACATACCAGTTTCAACAAAATACCTGGAACTCAAATTATTTTAATAAAGATTTATTTACTTATTTTATGTATGTGAGTACACTGTAGTTGTACAGATGGTTGTGAGCCTTAATGTGGTTGTTGGGAATTGAAATTTTAGGACCTCTGCTCACTCTGGTCAGCCCTGCTCACTCCGGTCAACTCCACTTGCTCAGTCCCTGCTCGCTCTGGCCCAAAAGTTTATTATTATACATAAGTACACTGTAGCTGTCTTCAGACACACCAGAAGAGGGTGTCAGATCTCATTACAGGTAATTGTAAGCCACCATATGATTGCTGGGATTTGAACTCAGAACCTTCAGAAGAGCAGTTAGTGCTCTTACCTGCTGAGCCATCTCTCCAGCTCTAGAACTCAAGTTTTCTGAGAAACATGTACTGTGTGTTCAGTCTTAAATGCTCCTAGTCTCTGTCACAGATTTCATGTTATTTGCAGATGTGATGTTCCTTTAGCCATTTCTGGCTGTTTCAAATTTAGATTTCTCACTAGTGTATACCCAGGGCTTAAAAACCACTTCATTATGAAATCAAGTGTGTGCGAAGTACAGTGGACCAATGGGGAGGAGGCCTGTCTTAGTTACTGTTGTATTGCTGTGAAGAGACACCATGACCATGGCAACTCTCATAAAGGAAAACATTCAATTGGAGCTGGCTTACTGTTTTAGAGGTTTAGTCCATTATCCTCACGGTGGGGAGCACGGCAGTGTCCAGGCACACATAGTGCTGGAGAAGGAGCTGAGAGTTCTACATCTTGATCCACATGAGCATAAGAGACTTCAAGGCCCATTCCCACAGTGACACACTTCCTCTAACAAGGCCACACCCACTCCAAAAAGGCCACACCTCCTAATAGTGCCACTCCCTATGGGCCAGGCATTCCAACATTTGAATCAATTGGGGCCATTCTTGTTCAAACCACCACCCAGCCCCGTGATCACAGGTTCCTCCTTGGAGCCTCTGCTCCCCTTTCCTCCATTCTTCCATTTCCTCTTTATTTTTTCCTCTTTCTCTTCTTCTCCCCCTTCTTCTTTATTTCCTTCCTCTTTTCTTCCTGGTCACTGTCCTCCTCTTTGTTCTTTTCATCTCCCTCTTCCTCATCATTATCCTCCCCTTTCGCAATCTTCCTTTTGCCTCCTACCTTTTTTCTCTTCTTCCTTTTCCTCTTTGCTTCCTCATCTTCTTCCTCCTCATCTTCTCGTCCATCCTTGTCCTCCTCTTTTTCCCACCAAGGTCTTCTTATGTAGATGGCACATTCTTGTACTTGTCCTAGTCTCTGTTGCTGAAACCAAATAGCCAAGATCGAGTGACTCATCAAGAATAGAAGGGTAATCAGTTCAGTGGTCTGGGGTGCCCACCAGTGTGAAACCAACATCTGCTTCCTCCCTTTTGATCACATGACATGCCACAGTAGGGCACAGGGTATTGTGTGGCAGGACACGGCAAGTGTACTAGCTCAGTCTCTCTTCCTTGTCTTATAAAGCCACCGATGCCATCAAAGTCCCCATCCACATGATCTCATTTACCCTAATCACCCTCAAAGGCCACATCTCTAGATACTATCAACATGTGACTTTGAAGATGAAATTGATGACACAAGATCTTTGTGGGGTCCACATACCCAAGCCCTGTGACTCACTCCTGGGAACTGATGTGAGCCCTTTGTTTGTACTTTCTTTACACAGGTCCTCTGCTCTCTGAAGACCGGCCTCACCCTGGCCCTCTGGCCTGTGGTCTTGGCCCTGGCATCCCAGTACTCCCCTCTTAGGACCTGAGCCCTAGCTATGCTCTATGGTGTCTGTCTATAGTCAACATCTCTTCCCTAACTCAGAAAACCCAAGTCTGCATCCCTGGAGCAGGGCAGGGTCAGAAGCCACCAGGCACCCTGGGGAAGCTGCTTGGAGAGGAGCTAAGATGAGGTAGGAGAGAACAGTCAGGGTGCTGCTGCAAAGACAGAGCTTGGGGGCTGAGAGGTGACAAGGTGAAGGACACAGACTGGTTGGATTCTCCATTCTGGGTCTTCCAAAATAAGAAGAAACTCCAGATCTTTCCCACAGCACCTCAAGACTTCAGACAGGGTCTGGAACAGCCAGGGAGCTAGTGAATGGGACAGGATCTTAGTGGTCCTTAAGACCAGCTGTCCCATTCTGAGCTACACTCAGATCTGCAGGACATGATGGAAGTACAGTTAAAACAGAGAAAACCCAGATAGCGTGTGGTGGCTTATATCTGTAATCCCAGCACTTGGGATGCTGGACCAGGATTGCCATGAGTATGCGGACAGCTAGACTAGCTAATGAGTTTGAGACCAACCTGAGCTTCATAGCAAGACATTGTCATACTCAAACCAAAAACAAACAAAGCACCCCCCAACACAAATTATTTCTGCTTTTGAACCTGTCAAGGGTCTGACAAAGTAAGCAACATTCAGAACAAAGATGCTCTTTAAAGCACTCAACAGGACAGTTCAAGAGTTCTTCTGTAGTTTGCTTTTTATTACTGTGATAAACACTGACCAAAGGCAGCCTGGAAGGAAAGGATTTATTTCAGCTCATAACTCTCAGGCCACATTCTGTCACTGAGGGAAGTCAGGGCAGGAACCAAAAGCAGAAGCCATTGAGGAATGCTGCTAACTGGCTTGCTCCTCATGACTTGCTCAGCCTGTGTATGCAACCCAGAACCACCTTCTCAGGGTGGCACCACCCATCATGGGTTAGACTCTCCTCTGTCAATTAGCAATCAAGCAGCTGCTCAGTTGATGTTCTCTTTTCCCAAGTGTCTCTGGTTTATGTCAAGTTGACAGAAGCTAACTGACACGTTGAGTATAGATAGTTCTGGCACCAAGAACTGTACGAAAGAATTGGGGATGGATATCTTCCCTCGATTGAGACTTGGACCTCCAGCCTGATGTTGGGGCTCTCTGGGAGTCCAGGGTGCTAGGGAAGTGGAAGAGAAAGAGACCCACTAGCCACTGGTGGCTGCCTTTTTCTGCTTGGAACTATCCCTTGCAGGCTGATGGAGCTACACACATTGCACAAAATAGCTAATTAAACTCAGAGGCAAATGCATCGTCCAGCATCGATTGCCTAATTGCACAGAAGTCACCCACATCAGACACATCCAATCCGTGCTGCGCTTGCACGAAAGCCAATTAAAATCCAGTCACCTCCAGGTCACCAATTTGTCGCCACCCTGTCTCCGTGGTGAGTTTGCATATTAGACTTGTGATTCTTTTTTTTTTTTTTTCCAGAGCTGTACAGATGAGAAGGGGGAAACTACTTTATGGAAGGTACTAGGGCCAAAGACATTCCACAAATCATTAATGTAAAGAATGACAAGATGTCCTGACCCACCTCCCCATATTATCCTGCATGATTGTCTTAGGGTTTTTATTCTTGCACAAATATTATGACTACGAAGCAAGTTGGGGAGGAAAGGGTTTATTTGGCTTACTTCTATATTGCTGTTTATCACAAGGAAGTCAGGACTGGAACTCAAGCAGGTCAGGAAGCAGGAGCTGATGCAGAGGCCATGGAGGGATGTTCCTTACTGGCTTGTTTCTCTTGGCTTGCTCAGCCTGCTCTCTTATAGAACCCAAGACTTCCAGCCCAGGGATGGCACCACCCACAAGGGGCCCTACCCTTGATCCCTAATTGAGAAAATGCCCCACAGCTGGGTCTCATGGAGGCACTTCCCCAACTGAAGCTCTCTTCTCTGTGATAACTGTAGCCTGTGTCAAGTTGACACACAAAACTAGCCAGTACAATGATCTAGGGAGGATCACTTGGACTCCTGTGACCTCGCTGGCCCAGTGTTAACTCTGACTCTGAGAAGGCACAGGTGTTGGCTCAGAAGAGTACCAGACATTCTGCACGGCCCTGTTCATCATGTCTCATCACTAGTCTCTGTTGGAAGTGGCAAGGCTGGGGTGGGGTGAAGGAAACCAAGGCAGAGAGAACAAATGGCCTTCTTAGGTCAGGCAGAAAGTGACGAATTCTGACCTCAGGGACCATGCTCCTTGTGACCAGCACTTCAGTTTCCTGGGAGAACAAGATGTCCTGTGTCTCCTGGTGTACCCATAATCAGTTCTCCAGTGTCATCACATGGACTGCATGTGTGACCACAGCCAGCCGTCTTGTCTGGGTCAATCTTTAAGCAAGAGACACTGGAGGGTCCCTTCCTCCTAGAAGAATATGGGGGATGGGGGGTAGATATTAACATTATCTCCCATAAAGAACAGAGCTTCCATTCATGATTTCTTCACCCAATAGTTTGTATAGGACTCCAGTATTTAGGTTTATAAAATGTGTATATGAATCAAATATTTGCAGATGATAAATCACACACAAATTGATTTTAAAACAATTCTTTGGTATACATATAGTTTAGTATTTGTTAAATGTGAAAGTAAATTTGTATACTAATGAGATAAATGGGCTTGGTTACATTTGTATAAAGAACTAAATCTTGGTGAAAGTTTGATACTACTGGACACAAAGACATCAATTTAGAGTTGATCTATATTTTATACTTGCCAGGCCTGAGAATGTCACTTCAAATAAAGACATAGTAAAAAAACAAAACAAAACAAAACAAAACAAAAAAAAACAGAAACAAAAACAGAAATATTTTCAAAAATTGATGGAAATTCTAATTCTGAGCCCAAATTAACTTAATGATTTGTATGGAACTATTTTAGTTAGAGTTTCTATTGCCCCAACAAAACATGCTGGGTGTTGTTAGATTATCAAAGAGCAGCTATAGAGAGACAGAAGGAAGAAATGGAGGCTTGGTCTGACCTTAAGCAGGACTGTGTTTACTTATGGCAAGAAAGCATTTTTGACACTCATGTGCAGTGATGGCCAAGAGGCCACAGAGGAAAATGGGGTGTAGCTCCTTATTAAGGACTGAAAGGACTTCTGTAGTCTACAAGGAAAGCTGGGATGTAAAGCTGGGATGTGTAGTAGGAAGCCATAATTCCTAACTCTGAACATATATATGTGTGTGTGTATATGTATATATATGAATACATATATATACACACACACATATATATTCACACACACACACATATATGGGCAGGGCAGGGGCATTATAGCTTTTTCTGCTGAGAAGGGTCTTTGTTGGCAGGGGTAGTTCTGGGTCCATTGAAGAGGGAATGAGTTTTGGTCATGTAGTGTTAACTTGATCAGCTGTGATGGATCAGGCAATTGCTGTCCTGTATTCTGAGGAAACTTGGGAAATAATTATTAGAGGGCTGAAAGCAAATGATTTGGTTACAGAGTGTAACAGATTTCCGGGGAATGTTGAGGGTCAGGCAGGAACAGCAGCAGGGGAAGCAAAGTGGGCTGGTGAGAGGAAGTGGGCAGAGAGTTGAATGAGGGTGACAGTGCCTGGTCCCATTGGCAGGACTGCTGCACCAAAATGAGCTTGCAGAAGCAGCAGGGTGCCTGCCACAGAGCATCAAAGGAAGGAACAGGGGAAATAGAGGACTAATGTAAAGAATTGTATCTGGCCTAGGGCGACACGGATGAAGGTCCTTTTTAGCCGGAGGTTTTCACAGCATCTCAAAGGTCTTTTTGTAGATGTCTCCAGAACAAATGGAGCTGCTGCAGGGTGAGAGCTGTTTGGAAAGCTTTCATGCGACATCTTTTTTGGAGGGGGTGTACAGGGTGAAGTTTAGTAAGTAAACCATTTAAGGGACAGGGTAAAACACAGGTATGAGGATAATGAGGGAAATGATAAGGGGAGGAGCCAGAGTGGGAGGGAACCAGAAGGAATGTTTGTTTGGTCCCTGTATCTTTAGGGCTCATTTCAAACCACTTAGGGTTTGTTGCCCTGGAAGCAGCCCTGTCCACAGACGGCACAAAAATCGTCTGTAGCAGCAATCATGTTGAGTCCTTTTTAATCTTAGAGTATTGCAGCTGCCAAGGGGTTGGGCTGGCCCTGAAGGGTGTTCAGCTGATCTGAGCTGGTGAGACACAGAGGTTAACTGCCACAGAGGAGGCTTCAGCCCAGCTGTCTTAGTTCCGAGTCCCAAGAACAATGTCCACGTGGCCAACAGAGGGATGAGTTGGGTGGCCCACGGCCCACTAACCCCTTTTCAGAGGTCACCCAAACTGCTTTGGGGACTTGAGGGTGCTGCTCTCCTCACAACTACTTTGATCTGACATATATATGGTTGATGAGGGAGCCCAGTCAGAGTGCCTCAGAGAGAGTCCACCTCAGGGGCCATGAACATCAGTCAGGAGGTGATAACTGTACAGCTTTGTGGGAAACATCAAGGGAAAAAAGTTACAGGATAAAAACTTTTACATCAAGGTTAACATGAGTTAAGTGCAATTGGACAACTGGTTGGACCATGGACCAGAGTTCCGTATCAGGATAAGGTAAGTACACTAGCTGTTCATTTACAGCAGACTCCTGTATAAAGAACTCAGACCTGGAAGTTTTATAGGTCAGGTTAAGTCAGCATCCAAGGAGTGGATCTGAATAAAAAGTGTCTAAATGACATTCCTTGCTTTCATATACCATGAACTTTGTACATTTATTTCAAATATTAACAGTACCAGTTGTCATTTAATGAACAAAAAACCCCAAATTATCTCAGGTAATATAAAATTTCTGCTTAGAAACAATTTGATAAGGTGAAATTTTAAAAGTTGGGATAACACTGGGCAGTTGTGGTACATGCCTTTAATCCCAGAATTCAGGAGGCAGAGACAGGTGAATCTTTGAGTTTGAGGCCAGCCTGGTCTACAGAGTAAGTTCCAAGACATCTGGACTACATAGAGAAACCTTGTCTCAAAAAACCTAAAAAAAAAGGTAAAGTCTTTTTGAAAATTAGGATTATTACCTTAAGTGGCTATATCTAGTATTTGAAAATATGAATAACAATACATATTTTTGTTAACATCAAATTATTATACCCATATTCCACATTATACAGTAAATATATTTTAAATTGTCAGGCTATGTAGAGACAATTTAATTCTAAGTTGTACTCCTCCCCCCCAAATAATTTTAATTTCCA
Organism: Montemys delectorum; assembly: GCA_019843815.1. Classification (NCBI taxonomy): domain Eukaryota; kingdom Metazoa; phylum Chordata; class Mammalia; order Rodentia; family Muridae; genus Montemys; species Montemys delectorum. The sequence continues at coordinate 12,281 of JADRCD010221303.1, forward strand.
GTTTAAAAATAGTCCCAGAGACAGTGACTACCTTGCTTTCTCCCCAACAGGCACTTCTCTAGAGAACTCTAGAACATTCTAAGTTTAGGACATGGGTGCAGACTACGAGATCCCGAGTGAACAAGGGAATGCATGTTGCTGTCAGGTGAGACATGAGGAGTAATTCATCTTTTTTGTAGATAATGAGGTTTTCTTCTTTCCTTTCTCTCTTTCACCCTTTTTTCTTCCCTCTCTCCCTCCCTCCCTCCCTTCCTTCCTTGTTTCTAATTTGGCTTACTTGTCTGAAGATGGTCAGAAGCAACAGACTGGCGAGTCTTATTTCCCAGGCATCCTTGTCCTATAAGGAGGCTGGCATGCAATGTACTCTGGTGAAGTGGTGCTTCATCCAAGGGCACTTGAGCTCTCTCCGAGGGAACAACTTGAGCCTGGGGGTTTCGCGCCTGCCATGCTATTGTACTGTAAATGTAATCCATTTTTCTCAAGCATTCAATCTTCTATGACCACTTTAAAAAATAAACCTGATTTGAATATTATTTTACATTAAACAAACTTTAAGTTTACTTTAAATTTGTATTGCTTTATTTGTTTTAGGCTTAACTTTGACAATGTATACAGAATATTATATGATAGAGATAACAGAATAGTATATGATGGGAGATAAAAATTGCTTTATCCCTCCAAACTTATCTCTGTAAATAAATTACATTTCTACTTAACATGACTGGCCATAGATTTGTTTATCTTAATTACCTTTAACAGTTTATAATTAGTAAGTAACTCTTTTTGTAAGATTAGGATTTTGTAAATTTTTTTTCTTTTTTTCTTTTTCTTTCTTTTTTTCTTTTTTTTTTTTTTTTGTGACTTGGAGACTGTGTTTCTCTGTGTAGCCCTGGCTGTCCTAGAACTCACTCTGTAGACCAGGCTGGCCTTGAACTCAGAAATCCACCTGCCTCTGCCTCCCAAGTGCTGGGATTAAAGGCGTGTGCCACCACTGCCCGGCAGGATTTTGTAATTTTTATCCTTGTTAAGTTTGAGCCTTAAAGAATTATAATTCTTGAACAAAGCTCCTTTTGTATCAAAATAAACTTTAAACTATATACACAGCCCACAGAGACTGGGAACCTCATTGTACTGGCTAGTTTTGAGTGTCAGCTTGACACAGGCTGGAGTTATCCCAGAGAAGTGAACGTCAGTTGGGGAAGTGCCTCCATGAGATCCAGCTGTGGGGCATTTTCTCAATTAGTGATCAAGTGGGGAGGGCCCCTTGTGGGTGGTGCCATCCTAGGGCTGGAAGTCTTGGGTTCTATAAGAGAGCAGGCTGAGCAAGCCAGGAGAAGCATGCCAGCAAGGAACATCCCTCCATGGCCTCTGCATCAGCTCCCGCTTCCTGACCTGCTTGAGTTCCAGTCCTGACTTCCTCTGGTGATCAACAGCCATGTGGAAGTAAGCTGAATAAACCCTTTCCTCCCCAACTTGCTTCATGGTCATGATGTTTGTGCAGGAATAGAAACCCTGACTAAGACACTCATTTTCCTGATTCTTTTATAATGTGCTTTTATGAAATGCCATTTAAAAAAATATGACTCAGTTTGACCAAATAGCTAAATCTAACAAAATGATCAAAGACATGCATGATTAAGCCTACATCTTTAAGGGAGTTTCTGTAAGCCTGAATAGAACATAATCACATTAGCAATTTATAAGCCTCAGTCATCAAAAGCATGCTGGGCAGATCTTGTTCATGGTTTTGTCCTTATCTGTTACTATAAGGCAAAAATAATCATGTAAAAATCTATCCTAATCCAAAAGGCCTTGTGCTTCGTCCTTAGATAATAAAAGGGAGTCAGAATGATAGGCAGAGGGTCAGTGACTCTGGTTGGTTTTTGAGTGCTCTCTCAGCTGATTCATACTATTTGGTTACCTTAACCCAGAGGGCAGTGAAGTCATTAAGCATGTCCCTTCTTTAGCCTCTTTTAGAGAAGATGGTGGCTGAGTCACACGGCTGCCAAGATGGTAGCAAGCCACAGTGTTGTTATTCCAATGTGAATTTAGGATATTGGCCAAGACGGCAACAAGCCACATAGTACTCCAAGGTGAGCCCACTGAGCACACAATATTTTCTGTTTTACACATGGTATTTTATGACAAATTAAGATTATCTATACATCCTTTCAAAACTATATTCAATGAACTTACGAATCCTAAAATATAGACAGTTAAAGTTTCAACAGAAATGTTAAAGATAGTAAACAAAACAGGAAAAGAGGAGAGAATTCAGAATTAAACGCCTTGCCGTTTGTGACCTCTGTGGGGGTTAGTTTACTTCTTAGTTGCCCTCAAGCTCAAAGTCTCTAGGCTGTTGTGTTTTGTTCTCTTCCTTCTGGTCACAGAGGCAGGTGGCCAGCCTGACCCTGGACAGAGACTTTGGAGGAAACTTTTAAACAAACATGCTTGGGTCTGGGGCGGACAGAACAAATCCCTACTCCAGAGCCAGCCTTCTCAGTAGAGTAGAACAGCATCAAACACATTTCTACTATTCTCCATACCCAAAAGACATTTGAATCCCAGTAAGGCTGAACCCAGTGATCTGCATTTCCATAACCAGTTGAAGCGTGTCTGCAGATGAGAGCAGACAATCAGAAATCTTTTCTATCTAGCTGTTGAAGACACAAACAGGATTTTCCAGACTTGGAGAGGCAGAAACACAAGTGGCCAAAAGCATACAGCAAAATAGGCAAAAGAGTTCTGTGCTATCTCAGCTAGGGATAATTGTAATTGTAAAGATGTAAGTTTGGAGACCTAGCAGAAAAGTCAGGCATTCTGGCTCTGGGTGAGGTTGTAAGTCAGAACCTTGGGAAAGATGTAAGTTTTGTGGGGGAGGGGGAACCTTAGATTATACTGTCTTCCTGTCTTATGGAATTATTTAAGTCAGTTTAGATATTAAAAATTGAAAATTCTGAATTTGGGTCAGCAGTGGCCATTTTAATTACGGAGTTCCAGTGAACCCCAGACTTAAGGTTGTGGGGCAAGTGGAAGGTTTTCAGAGTTTTTGGTTATAGGCCAGTGGGGAATTCCAAGAATTCTCAGTCAGCCTTAGCTACTGGAAAGCTCTTGGAAGCTTGGACCAAGCGAGTCTCTACAGAAAATTTGGAGTGGACAAGGGACAAAGGCAAGAGAGAGGTCAATGCTTAGAGTGACCTCTAAGTCTTAAAATGCTTGGAAGGCAAGGGATATCTCCAACCTATACAATTCCAGGATTAAGAGCCACAGGTCCACTGGCAGGATCTCAGAGCTTTTGGATGAATGAGTGGTTTTGCAGCCAATAGAAAGTCAACCGACTGGGCCTTTAAAAAGCTCCAGTGAGGGCTGGTGAGATGGCTCAGCAGGTAAGAGCACTGACTGCTCTTCTAAAGGTCCTGAGTTCAAATCCCAGCAACCACATGGTGGCTCACAATTATCCGTAGTAAGATCTGATGCCCTCTTCTGCTGTATCTGAAGACAGCTACAGTGTACTTATTTATAATAATAAATAAATCTTTGGGTCAGAGCGAGCAGTGCTGAGCAGAGCCAGCAGAGGTCCTAAATTCAATTCCCAATAACCAGATGAAGGCTCATAACTACAGTGTACTCATATACATAAAATAAATGAATGAATCTTAAAAAACAAAAACAAGCTCCAGTGAGCTAAGCTCCATTGAGGCCTGAAACCTAACCACGGCACCTTGGAGTGAGGCCCATGATTACCTTGTTGCTATCTTTTGCTATGTTGTATGTGTAAACTGATTGAATGGCATGGTCTCTCACCTAAGTCAAACTGAGTCAGGGAGAGAGTATGGTGAGAGAGAAAGAGTGGACATGGAGTGAAAAGAGAAGGCTGTCTGAGACCAAAGTGGGGACTTGCCTGCCCCTCTTGGGCTGTTTTGCTTATGAGGGTGAAAAGTTTGTTCATGGGTGGGCCTGAACCACCGTCAGATTTCCTATCCTGGGTCTTTGGTGCCATGTTAGATTATCAAAGAGCAGTTGTAGAGAAACAGAAGGTAAAAAGAGAGGCTTGGTCTAACCATGTTTATTCACAGGGAAGAGTCTACTTGGGAAGATGGGATGTAGACCTTTATAACGACAGAAACAACTTCTGTAGTCCACAAGGGAAGCTGGGAAGTGTTGTCTCAGTTACTGTTCTATTGCTGTGAAGAGACACCATGACTAAGGCATTTAACTGGAGGCTTCCTAACAGGTTCAGAGGATTAGTCCATGATCATCATGTCTGAAAGGATGGTGGCAGGCAGGCAGGCATGGAGCAGTAGCTGAGAGCTTACATCTCATCAGCAACATGGAGGCAGAGACAGAGACTGGATCTAGTTGGGGCTTTGGAAACTAAAGCCCTCCACCTCCTGTAAAACATCTCCTTCAACAAGGCCGCACCTCCTAACCCTTCCCAAACTGTTCACCAACCAGGTACCAAGCATTCAAATATATGAACTGATAGGGGGAAGGACATCTCATTCAAACAATTCATTCCATTCCCTGGTCCTTGTAGACATACCATAATGCAAAATGCATTTTAGGCCAACTTTAAAAGTCCCCCATCGTCTTTGACAGCCTCAATACCATTTGAAAGTCCAAAGTCTCTTCTGAAACTCAAGACAATCTCTGAATTGTATGCCCCTGTAAACACAAAAAGAAAATTACATACTTCCAACATAAATTGGCACAGAAATACATTACTATTTCAAAAGGGATAATGGTAAGGAAATATGGGACTAAGGCAAGACTGAAACACAGAACAGCAGACTCCAAGTCTTGTATCTCTGTGTAAGATGTCAAAGGACTTAGGTGGCCCTTTCCTTCTGGATCTGCTAACTTCAGCACCTCTCTGTCTCTCTCTGTCTCTCTCTCTCTCTGTGTCTGTCTCTGCCTCTCTGTCTCTGTCTCTCTCTCTCCCTCCCTCCCTGTCTCTGTCTGTCTGTCTCTCTGTCTCTCTCTCCCTCCCTCCTCTGTCTCTGTCTCTGTCTGTCTCTGTCTGTGTCTCTGTCTCTCTCTCTCTCTCTGTCTCTGTCTGTCTCTGTCTCTCTCTGTCTCTCTGTCTCTGTCTCTCTCTCTCTCTCTCTCTCTCTCTCTCTCTCTCTCTCTCTCTCT